>JASGAT010347684.1:0-14826 GCA_030220025.1 Chelon auratus
CAGGATGCAGCCTGACACAGACACACACACAAAAATGCTTTAGGAACAACTAAAAAAAAAACTTGAAGAACAGCACAAGGTGTTGACCTGGCCTCCAAATTCACTAGATCCCAAACTGATCAAGTATCTGTGGGATGATCCACAGATCATCCACATGTAAACACATCTATCTCAGCAGACTGTTTTATGTAGCAACCATGTATATTTATCAATCTTTAGTAGACATTTTGAACACAACAGAATAAAAAAAACTGAAGAGAAAACAAAGATACAACACAAGACACAGCGGACAAGTGGAAGTCTAGTTTAGATATCATGGTGGTTCATGGTTCAGGTGTAGTATTTAGAAGATTAAAATACATGTGAAAGGTAAAAACAAAGAAAATATCAAAACAATCAACTTAATAGTAGAAATAATGACAGCGGGATTTCATGAAAAAGTTTAGCATCTTTCATAATCTTTTATATACATTTGACTTTTTATTCCGAATCCATGGGCCGACAGGTCCTTTCTGTGTGGAGTTTGCATGTTCTCCCTGTGTCTGCGTGGGTTCTCTCCGGGTACTCCAGCTTCCTCCCACCATCCAAAGACATGCTGGTTCACCAGGTTCACTGATGATTCTAAATTGGCTGTAGGTGTGCATGTGAGTGTGAATGGTTGTCTGTCTCTCTGTGTTAGCCCTGTGATAGACTGGAGACCTGTCCAGGGTGTACCCCTGCCTCTCGCCCGATGACAGCTGGGATAGGCACCAGAAGACCCCAGTCCTTCACAGGACAAGCGGTTACAGAAGATGAATGAATGAATGAATGAATGAACATCTATTCTGTCTCTCTGACTCATGCATTTGGATGTCTTCTATTTCTCTGTACATCTTTTTACAGACAGAAACCCTTATGGACTGGGTGTAAATCTGTCTGTTTCCTGTAGTTATCTGGACGCTACAGAATGGAGGAGGTTTTCCAGAACATCCAGCTGAAAGAAAAGGGAGATGGAGATTTTTTAGGTGTTCATCCTGTGTTTCTGTGTCTACCAGGCCACCAACTAATCTATTTTACCTGGCTGCTTTCCCCTGTACTAAGGTTCTTGAGCTGGTAGAAGGTCACTTGTCCATCACTGTCTCCCACCACAACACAGTCTGTCTGTGAGGCAAACAGCAGGGATGTCATTCTCACGCCAGGGGCAGCAGGCTTCACAATGACTGGTTCCAGACTGGAGGAGGGAAGTGCATGTATGAACAGAACACATTAGAGTGAAACAGAGAACAGGATGAACAGATTCTTCACCCTTCTGACTCACAGGCTTGAATTGAGGTCCCAGATTTCTAGTTGTCCTTCAATGACAGCTCCAAATACTGTGGCCCACTTTGGGGACCACTTGATGTTGTGCACAGCCCTCTGAGTGGAGGTGAAGCTTAACACAGGGCGGAGACTGTCCTGCTTCCAAAGGTGGATGGTCCAGTCAGAGGAACAGCTCAGGAACACATCAGGATTGAGTGGACACCAAGTGATGCTGTTCACAGGACACTGAGAGGGAGCAAGATGTCAACCATGCAGGTGTTCTCTCTATCAGGACGTTTCTATGACTGTGAGTTCAGTTTCTGGAGCACATGCTCACATACATGCAGTATACAAATAGACTTTGCTTCTATCCTTGAACATATAGCCACTCAAACTGGGAAATAAATAATATACAGTATATAAAATAAAATACAACAAAGGGAATACAGTACATGGCTCTGACAAACCACTATTTTAAACTGGGGTTCAGCATCTTGCTCAAGAACACTTGGGGCGCTCCATGTACTGAGGTTCAAACCACTAACCCTCTGGACAACCTGCTATAACCTACCTAGTGAGCCCCAACCGCTAATGTAGGCAAAGGATGCTCATGCCAAATACTTTCTAGGAATTTAAACCTATTACAATCCTTACTTTTCTTTTCTATAGTCATGTTTGTTTTTAAATGAGCCTTATCAGAAGGAGGTGGTGATTGTGGATTTATCCTGATGAACTTACACAGTGTTTCCTGTAAGTCTCCAGAAACTGCTGACTGTTGGAACAGGAGCACTTGTGGATGAGACCTTCCCATGTACCAGCCAAGTATATACTGGAGTCCTGCAGGAACAATGGAACACAGAAGACAAGTGGGGTGCATGATGATAATCACAAGAACTAGTGAAGGTTCAATGGAAACCACCCAACCACACATTTAATGACTTGTTGTTGGATCGACTTACTGTTGGATGGAAGTCAAAACACAGACCAGGAGTCAGCGCTGTTAGAACACTTTCTGTTGTCTTCTCTGTCTTGTTCCCTCCAGCCTTCTTTTTTGGATTTTGAATCCTCTTGATCTTCATCAGGTCTGTGGTAAGAGAAGATGGCATGATTACCTGTCTCACCTCACTGGCACTAAAATGAAGGTAGTGTAGCGGTTGTGTATAGTACCCATGCAGTCGAGGCCATTGTTGAAGACAAACCATTTGCTGATCCTGCCATCTGCACCCACAGAGAAGAGAGCTTCTACCTTTTCCTCTCCTGTCAAGCTCAGTTCTTGCTGAGTCCACCTGAGCTGCCACACAGGCCCCAAGTGTCTGTTGAGACATTCACTGCACAGAGAACGAGAGCAACAACATGAGTGGCATTACATTCATTTTACCACGTGATGGAAGACCTGCCTGCACTGTGCTCACCGGCTGCTGATTACATGTGACTTGTTGTCTTGACTCTGCACGTTGTAGATAGCTATGCTGCCATCATACATCCCCACAGCCAGCTGACTGGGACTGCTGGCTGAGAAATCCAGGGAAGTCACAGCGCTGTCACAGTGGATGACACGCTCAGGCCACTGCAGGGGGAGGAAACACGTGACAACAGCAGGAACTCACACATAAACTAAATCCTCACTCAGTGATCTGATGCACCTGAGGGAAAGCAAAGTCAGGTCAAACCAAAGTCATACCGTGAGGTTTTTGAGGGACCAGCAGCACACCAGACCTGATTTCTGGTTCTTGGAGTCAAACTCACCATATCCCACAGCCAGGAGGTCCTGACAGAGAAAAATATGTTTTAGTGAAATGACAAGAATTTGAATGTATTTAAGACTTGCAGTAGTATACCCATAAAAGATACACATAATCATTTGCTGACAGTTTGATAAATGTCTCAACAAGAGCAAGACCAGTTCCTGGCATTCCGTTAATAGACTTTGTGAATAATTATTTGCAGTAGCACACAAGACATACAAGACAATACTACCATGGTATGTACGTTGCAGAATTTCTCCAACATTAAAAATTACAAGCCTCTCAAATTTCCTGTATTCCAGTCCGAGGGCAAGCCTCACAAAGAACACTTCGAAGTCACAACAACAAAAATCCATATAAAGTGAAATCCATATATCCATATAATGTAAAAAAAACAAAACACCATCAGATGGCAATTTTTTTTCTATTTAGAAAATAAATTCTTATGCTCCCACATTTGCTTAATTCGCTTAATAATAATAATCTACACTGTTTTCCCTGTGCTATTTAGTTAGTGTCATATTTAAGTATTATTTAGGTTTTGTGCATTATGCTTTTATAACTTGTATTGCATAATTTTGCTAATAACTCTCAAACCCCGTCCGTGGTTTTAGAGTCTGTTCTCTGCTTTTGTAGGGTACTGTAGAGTATTTGATGTCTAGTCTCTGTTACCGGGTTCTTCTTGTTCCAGGCCATGCTGCTGATGCTGTGTCCTCTGCTCAACTCACAGCTGAACACCCAGAGACACTCCAGGGCTGGAGATGGAGTGCTCTCTGTGTCCCTCAGTCTCTGCTCTACAGACTCGGGCTTCACCGGGCTATCTGGATCTGACAAAATAATTCCATTCATACTTGTTCAAATGCTTACATTTCATACATTACTCATTGTCACTAATAGCTGGGGGTACAGTGTGAAGGACAAGGCTTTTTTTTACGTGTCTTATTACTAGGGTGTGATGATGAGCTGAGATTACCTTGTAGTACATGCAGCTGTCTGTAAGCGGAGAGCTGAGGTTGAAAGCTGTTTCGCAGTATGCTCCTCTCCATCACTAGTAAGGAGTGGTGGAATTTCTCCGACAGCATGATGAGCTGCAATTCTGACTCTGAGTAAAAACTGTTCCCCAATGCTTCCACTTCTTTCAGCGAGCTAGAAACACTAACTGAAGAGACAAACAGTATGTATGATAAAATAATATATCTGTTGATTGGACATATTCTTAATCAATAACATAGTTTGTATTAACAATGGAAAATTGTATCTCAGTTTAGCTAATGAAAAAAAATTATATTGAAGCCAGCATTAACGATAGATTATGTCCTTCATCCTTACCTGCACTGGTTGTGCTGCCCATTGACATACTCTTCTCTGTACCTCTGCTGGAGTCCACAACAGCCTCTGGATAATCATCCCTCTCTGCTGCAGGTTTATCCATAGTTTCTTCCTGATCAGTGCTGCTGAAAGTGTCATACATGTCCCAAGTAGTGACAGTCGTGACTGCAGACATTGAAACATTTGAAAAGATCGCCCTCTTTTAAAATCTGAAAACTTGCCATTTGTGCACCAGAGCATAGCAATCCTTCCACTATAAGTAAATTAGGTTTGTAAGTGCAGATTTGAACTGCAACAGTAAGGTGGTACATGCACAGTGCACATGGGACATGGGTTCAATGGACAGATTTGCCAAAATAATCAAAAATGAATAGTTTGAAAAAACATATAGATACTGTATACTGAACACCTGTAGTTTCGGCTGAGAGTGGGTGAAAAGTTAATTTGCTAAAATTCCTGTGAAACTATGTGAAATGCATAGTGAAATGTATTAGTTGAATAACAGGTAACAAAAAAATCTGGCAAAGCTGATTGATATTGTTACAAATAGAAGTGGTTAGCTGAAAATAGTCTTAAAAAAGTAGTTAAAATAACTAACAGCACAGGATAAAACTTTGAAATGGTTATTACAGAAATCTTCCCTCCATGACCCAGCTCAGCTCCCACATCTCTAGACCTCTCTGTGTCCTGTTTCCCCCAGCTTTTCCCCACCCAGCCCAAGCTTCTGCCTCTGGTTAACAGCTACCAGCCCAAGCCTCAGCTCTGCCTGCTACGTGTGTGTCTGCACTTGAGATCACCTGGCTAATTGTAACAAAAAGTTTTAAATGGATATTATAGTCATGGTTAGGAGCTACTCTTGGCTCAACAGTTATGGTTAAACAATTACACAAAAGGGATAATAGTACAATGCTACATAAAATAAAAAAATAGTGTTGAATAGCTTTAACATCCAGTTGACTGAACTGTGAACACATTGTGAAGCTGGTGTTAATGGACAGCACTTGTCATCCAACAGGGCTGTGGAGTTATGACATACAACAAAGTTTGGGAATCACATCATTCATCAGGTGGCTAAAAACATACTAACACTAAACAATGTTTAGTAGTAAGTAAGTGGTAGTAGTAGTAGATACCTGCTTCCACCATGACCACGCTGTCGGTCTGGGCCTGTTTGTTTTTAGTAGCTCCATTCATTGTCTGCATTGATCGGTCCTCATAGTTATCATTGCCCATCCTGTTCCTGCAAACCTCGGCATACCGACTGTTCCTCTCTCTGTGTAGAAAGGTAAGGATGTCAACAACTTGTGAAGCCAGTAATGAAAATGTATGTAGCATTTAGTCATCAATAGATGAATCCCTTAGTTACACACTGCATCAGTTCCAGTCAGTTCAACAGAGCAATTTAAAAAGATTTAAAGTCTTGCAGCAGCCTGTTCAAAGCTGGCTTGCTACCCAGATCTTGTCAAATAGTTAAAAAGGTCAAGAAGTAGAGGACACTCACATGATATCTTGTGCGTCACCAGCTTGCACTGACACGAAGGTGCTGGGTATGTCCAGCAGTGAAATATCCTCTGTCTCAGTGATGAAGACGTCAATGATTTCTTTCAGCATATCTTCTGTCACTTGTTCTTTCTCTGTGTCTTTTTTTCCTCTCAAATCTAACAGAAGACAAAAGACATGAAGCAAAAATGCAATACCACAGAAGAGTCTGTGTTTAACACTTATCGGCTACAGGGTTCTGTGACATAAAAACGTATGAATATGCATTATTTTAAGGAACCTGGGTAGAAACTGGGCAAGTCTCGTTTGGAAAATGTATCCTCAATCTCCTCATTCATTGACCCTAGTGTAGACTGGCTGGATATTCTGCTGCTTCCCAACACCGACCTGAAAGACAATGTAATCGCACATTTTTACAATCCAGTTGTTTCTCAAAACAATTCAGACCTCTCCCTTTTTTATTCACATTATTGTGTTGTAGAGCTTACAGTGCAAATGGATACAGGGTGACACAATTCTAGTTGTTTTTTTCCAAATACTTTATAAATCAACTAGACATTCAGTACTTTGTAGAAGCCTCTTTGGCATTTATTTCATTATTCTTGACAAATCCTGGTGTGCTTCATTAGGCTGAAATTGTGAAGTACTACCTTCGAGTCTCATTAAAAACGTTCTATTTAAGGATGAGCCACTCTAGGCGTTGCTTCTGAAACCTCACATAAATATCTGACTGAAGTGATGCCTACATGGTTGTCCTTCTAGCATGTTCCTCCCTGAAGCTCTGTTACAGTATATATATAATATATGTATGATATATTCAATTAAATTAAATTTTATGTATATAGCATCAATAACAATACAAAGCATCTCAAGACGCTTTACAAAACCTGGCCTGAAACCCCCAGAGCAAGCCTGATGGCGACAGTGGCAAGGAAAAACTCCCTTTTAACAGGAAGAAACCTTGAGCAGAACCCAGCTCATATGGAGGGACCCATCTGGGCCAGCCGGGTACAGACAGAAGAAAGAGAGAAGAGAACAGCAAGATAAACATACATCTGTCATAGATACACATATCTGACTAAAGCGTACATGTGGAGTCTTATGATACAAACTGATGATGTTACATGACAGTTTGAAAATGTAAGAGGAATCATAGAAAGGTTGGAAAATTGTTCATTCAGGTAGGAGTGGATAACTGCAGGATTCCATGAAGACTGGACAGGTGAGACCAAGGCATATATCATACAATATATGGAGAGGTATAGAAAATTAACAGGCACATTATCGGTTTAAAATTTTTAAAAGACGTTCTTCCACTGTATCTATGTAAATGGCAAGTGTGCACAGATTTGTTTTGCAAAATAACAATTTTATTCATTGAAAAATGAAATCTACAACACAATGAGTGCAAAAAGTGAAGGGGTCTGAATACATCCTGAGGCAACTGTAAATATGATACAAATATATTTTGTTGATTTAATAGAGTGGCAAACAAGACAAAGTTTAACAATGATTTCAGTATTTTTTTTTTTTTTTTTTATAAATTTCTAATAAATAGTTTGTGCACCCTCTCAGATCATATCAGACCCCTTCAGCTCAGCTGGTGTTAAACATGGTGGCATGGTACCTGGAGAAAGGCATGGTGAAGCTCCCTGTGGTTGTTGTCTGGTCTGAGGATGATCCAGCCGAGAATTCATCCGCAAAGAACCTGCTGGCTTTGACCTGCACTGTTCCAGGGTCTGCTTGATACAGTGGCTGAGGAGTAACGTCATTGTCTTCTTCATCAAACACCTGAAAATACAACTATTAGACTTGCGTTGAGTAGCTTCTACTTTTACTCCCCTACAATTCAGAGGGCCATAATGTATTTTTCTTTTCCACATTAATCCAATCACTTTATTTATTTTTTATTGATTAGAAATACTAAAATAGATTAAAAAAAATTTTGTAGCCTGTCACTAGAAAAGTTTCCTATCAGTTGCCTTCTTTGAAGTCAGTAAAGGATGTGGACACTTCCTCCACCAGTGCTACTTCTCCTAAACACATAAAGTGGAGCTTAAACATTTAAAGTTACCCGAACAGATTGTCTCGGAGTTTGTATGGTGCTCTTCTCCAGAACTTTGCTGCCGGTGGCCAGACTCAGTCGCCTCTTGCTCGGGGAGAAGATCACGCTGTTTGTGTACTTTGAGCTTTGGTTGACTCCATGAGGTCCCGAAACTGAAATGTTTGTTCTTCGAGAAGAGCTACCAAAAGGAGCAGAGCAGCGGTCAGCACGGCGAGCATGTTCAGACAAAACACGATGAGAGAAAGATGTCAACTTACGGCCTCAGCACCAGGGTGCGTTTCTTTGGTATTTCTTCTTTTGCCACCGAAGCAGACATTTTTACTGCGCTTGTTACTGAAGTTGATGTGTTGCCACGGCAACGCGACGCCTCGTGCACCCCGGATGGACTTGCAAGCAGGAAGCAGCAACTAACCCAACAGATCTGAAAGCTTTTGTTGGCTCTTAACCAAACTGTGCGACATATACCATAAATATAAAACCTTTAATATTATTAGTCGTTGTCATAAACTGCAAAATGAAAGTTTCATTTAAATAGCATATTCTGCATTTCAATCTAAAAGTGGAGGAAAACTATATATCTACAAACAGATTTCTAACTCATATTCCATCAGTGAATGAATTTCACGCTAGTCACAAAAGTCAGTGGGTGCTGGTGTCGGGAAGCCCGGCCAGCAGAGTAGGAGGCAGACAGTCGAGGCAGAAATATAGTCCAATCCAAAGAAAGTGTTTATTTACACAAGGAAGTGTCACCCAAATATACGTGTAACAAAAGCAAAGAGAAAATCTACAAAAATAAACGGTTAACGAGGCTTAACTGAATAAAACTAAACTTATAGCAACTTAAAGTAATGTAACACAACGTGCACCCAACTACACGGAATGTTTCCTCCCTCCCGAGGGCCGACAAGCAACTGCTTATATAGAGCTGTCCATTAGCACTTGACTGCATACCATGTGGCAGGTACGTTCACCATCTCCTAAAGATAAGTGACAAGATTGTCCAAATCTTAAAAGATCATATAATCCATAACATAATTTTCAAACACCCCCATCAATGGTTTAGTCTGATGTCCTCATTGATGAGGTCACAGAGACCTTAAGAGCAGGAAGAGATCCAAACTTTCCTTCTTTTGTCTCTGGAACATGGTGGGTATGGTAAGTAACTCCACAATTAACTTAAATAAAGCACATTTGAAATAAACAAGATTCACTTAATACTTCTGTGAGTCTGATTTTATATGGAAATGTTGGTGTATGGTTTGTAACCCAGAATAATGCAAAACACAAACAAATGTTGCAAAATAAAAATGTGTAACTTGAAGTGATTTGTAATTGTTGCTATTATTATTGTTGTTTTTTTTTCCTGATGACGGTCATGTCACCAGCTCTCCATATGTGCCTTAAAAGGTCCAAGATAACCAAGAATGAGCTCGTCTCAAATTACCAACTAGAATATAGCAAGAGCCCAAAACTATGGCAGTCACATTTTATCTTTTTTGTTTTTTATTAACAGTTTTATTTGATGTTTTATTGCTTATTTTAACATTTGTTTTATATTTAACGGGATTGTTTTATTCATATTCTGCTTGTACTGCACTTTAGTTCAACTGAGGTTGTTTTTAAATGTGGTTTAGAAATAAACTTTGACTTGACACTAAAAAAGCACAAGAGAGAAATGACACACAACATTCAATACACTCATGGCAAGTGCCACCTTGTAACCATGACATAACCCTTTAGGGTTATAGGTCGTGGAAAAACACTGCCTTATATTATGATCATTTTATTCCTATTCAAGAATCAGTCTGAAAAATAGAGTCTCATTTTAATAATTGTCTCTTTTATCATAGGAACAGTAAAGGCAAAAGGACACAGGACACGCAACACGCAAGTGTTTCATACTTTGATTCTTGAGTCCAGATAAGAGTCATACCTTGATCCATCAAGGATGAGAATCTTATCACATCGGTCTCTGCTCTTTAGATAAGAACTAAAACAACAGAAATATCGTTCACCATCTGTCTCCCAGTCACTGTGTGTGCCAGACCTTTGAGTGTTGTGGCAGTAGAAAGAGCTGCTAGAAGAGGATAGGAGAAGGAAGAGTGGAAAGGACTGACAGAGACATGGATGAAAGGCAAAAAAGGTTAGTGACAAATTACTGATCTATTTGATTTATTTATCAAGCCACACGCGAGAGGCTGAGACGTGTTTGTGACATGGTCAGGTAAAGACACTGCAGCATACTGGTTTTTAAACGCTACAATAAATGATATTCATGTGATTGCATTTACAAATAACCAAATAATTCTTCTGTTTTCCTCCTGTGTTCCTCCAGAATGAAGGCAGGTCAAAAGGAGCAGCAATCTGACCATTACTTGGGCTGTCTAAGCAAGCGACAGCTTATAATGGCATCTGTGGCAGTCGGACTTATCATCCTGCTGATTATTATCATTGTCCCTGCCGTACTGCTTTCCAATAAATCAGGTACATTCTTAAAGATACTTGGAACCATGGTTCTCTGAGGTAACTTTGCTGAAAATTTCATCAAATGTGAAAATTAACTGAATAATCTTATTTAAGCAGTGCATTTCTGTGAATGTCTGTACTTAACTCCCTCAGTCCTATGCTACTTTTTGAAATTTCTACCTGAAAAATCATCCAAAAAGTTTGCCAGTGACACCTCTACCTTACAATGCCACAATTAGGCTATGGAATATACAGTTAAATTTACAGTATTATCATCAAATATAGATGTAGTAAAATAAATAATAAACAATAATAGTGCATTAATAAATAAAATTATAAATCATGCATTCATATAAGTGCATCAGCATATTTGATGGACCTACTGTTGAGTCTAATCTGTTTACTAAAGTCAATTTATTTATTTATTTTGTAGCAATATGGGTTTTATTGTGGAGATTATCGTGTTACAAGTGCAAATGGTCACTCAAGATGCATGTGGAGACACATTCTAATGCCAGATTTTCACGGAAGTGCTAGCGTCCAGAGATCCATGTACAGGGTCTAGGATGGAATTGATGGCCCTGTTTATACCATAGGTGTCCTTTAAGGCTGCAGCCTATTTTATCTAGTATAATCCACCACATCAGTCCATGTAACTGTACCCCAAACGTACACTAGAAGTATGATTCTGGTCCTGCAGCGCTGTTTCTAAGCATACTGTGTTTTTTTTTTGAGTGAAAGTGAAAATCTTAGCAATCTTACTGATCTTTATTTAAGCATTCTGTAGTTACGAGGTGAAATCGTTGGAATCTCTATGTAACATCCTTGGACAAAAGTAGCATCGTCCCTGGGTGGGCTCGAACCACCAACCTTTCGGTTAACAGCCGAACGCGCTAACCGATTGCGCCACAGAGACGTGCCCGCCACCGCTAAGTACACGGAAATTATTCCATGAAGTTCCTTTGGTAAGTGATTTGGTTGGGCAGTAATAAACAGATGTTTTACCACTCATCCGATTAGCTTCTTCAGTTCTAGGGGACTGGTGGCAAGTTTGAGGTTTAAGTAGGAACTTCTACTGAAACTTGTTTGTTTGTGTAAACAACCAGAAACCAGTGCAGCTAATTTTCATTAACGGTTACAAGCAATGCTCTTATTTTGAAAGGCGCACGTATTTCAGAGACAGGAAGTAGTTCTGGCGGATATGCTCGTGTGTTTAACACGTCTGTTAACTTGCTAGGTGAAGGCCGCGACACACAACGCACACCTATTGGTTGTATGGTCGTGATCATTGACGTCAGACGTTTTTGGCTTCAGTCATTGGTCGGCTGAGCAGCACAGGTTAACATGACAGTTTTAGAAAATGGCGGCTTTCGTGAACTCTGAATTAGCTCAGAGTAAAAGTTTACAAGAACACAGTGCTTTGAAAGTATGAGAGTACTTCATATTGCCACTAAACAAAAGGTGGCTTTTACCCTCTATGCTCGAGCACCTGAAGAGGAAACACACAACTACCCTGAATGATGGACAAAGGACAAACGCACTGTAAGTCTATGCATCAGTAGGAGATTAGTAAAATCCTTTAGCTGTCAACAAACTAAACTAATAAATAAACCACAACCTAGAGTAAACCGACACATTAAATTGAATATGAGCTGCCTGTGTGTAATTCTGTCATAAAAACGATATTTACATGCTTATAGCTGCATAACACTGTCCAAAGGATGTACGAGATAATGGCATGTAGTTGGAGGCATGTGGTCATGTGGAGACTCAGTCTAATGCCAGATGTGAACAAAGTACTCAGAGATAACCTTTTCCCTCCTGTATTCAACTCAAAGTGAGATCTTTGAGGTGGAAAAGAGTCTAATCTTTTACCTTACTACCCAATACAAACAAAAGACATGATCAACATATAGAATCCATGTCAAATGTTTGTCAAATGATACTTAAATTAATCTTACAAGACTTTGACATGTTTTGCCTCATTCATTCAGAAAAGGGCACACAGCTGATATTGTAAACGATCACCCGAAAATGAAAAAACATCGGAAGTGATGTTTGCTCATAATGAGAGCCTTTTAAAATATTCTGTTCTTGTATCTGTTAACAAACTAAAAATAAATCAATCTAAAGTAGAATTAAGAAATTCTTTAATATATATGACAGAATCACAAACAGTTGTTCATGGTTCTGATACACTAGCAGCTGTGTACAGTATTCTAGTGTGCCCCAAACTATGTTGAGGATTTTTTGCACACAAAGTGTGAAACTGAGATCAGATCTCAAGGTTCGCTGGGGATGCATGTGGAGATGCATTTTAATGCCACATGTGAACACAGGTACTTAAAGCTGGCCACTTAAGATCTTGTTAGTTGATTTAAACAGGGCCTCATAGGTTAAACATGCCATTTTCAAACAGATTTTTATTAATTCATATAAATGAAGAGACCCGCATGTCCAATAACAACAGGGATATGAGCTTGTGTTTTGCAGGGGAGAGAGGGACACACAGCAGTTAACATGCTATACAGTAATAGCATCGAATTGCATGACTAGTAGTAGATAAGAAGTTAGAGGGCAAGAGCTTGGTGCCAGAGAAAAGAAAATGGAGGATACGAGAGAGAAGAGCGAAGATTACATGTGCATCATCCTCCAGCAGCCTTGGCCTATTGCAGCATAACTAAGAGATGGTTCAGTCCAGCCCTAACTAGGAAAGTCTTAAGCCTGACCTTGAAAATCAGGAGCAGCACATAAGAATTTTATAATGCCATTATCTAGCGATTTGTTTGATTAACATGGCCAAAGTTCATGAGATAACACAAAGTTAATTTTAATGGAATAATGCATCACATATTTATCATTAGGAAATGGTGTTATAGGGTTCTCTCTCATTACAGGTATTATAGAGACATAATGGAAAGGGGAAAATATGAACCCTTTAGAATGGCCTGGCTTTATATTTTAAATGGTCTAACTCACAAGCATAGACAAAGCAAAATGTGCTCAAGCTAATCGCACACAAATCTCTAATCTTTAGGAGCGCAGGGGTTGACATTCTTTTTATAGCATGCACTTTGAATGTTTGGGGTTGTGTGTACTTATAACTGCTACTTAGAGCATCATTTAACACAAATGCATAGCCATGCATAACTTTGTTTGAGACCACAAACTTATAACAGAAGACCAAGTCATGCAGCGGTTTGAAAGACGATGTGTCGGTAAGGAAAGGTCTAATAAAAGATGTTATTTTTGCATTGAGGGAAATAAAGAACCAAATTACCTTAGATGTCTTGATCAAGTTGGGGTTTTGTTTTTGTTTTTTTTGCTCTTGTTCTGATTCTGATTATTTAATATTGAATATTGTCCCTAGTCCCAGTCTGCAATGCATCAAGAAACAAAAAGCATACTGGATGGTTTTAAGAAAATAATTAACAAACTTATCTTTATAAATAGTGATGTGTATCTCTACTTGAACCATAACACTGCCACAATCTAAATCATAATTTCAGTTTAGACCAGCATTATAAAGCTTTACTACAGAAACCTAAGTTTTGTAAAGTACTTCAGGACAGAAGTCATCTTTAGTCATGTTTGGTTTTGGTTTTACGTCAGCTAAGAACCGAATACAAATGGAATACATCAGACTTGGCTACTTGCTCATTTTAAAAATGCTCTGATACATATTGGGACATCTATAATACCGTATAACTCAAAGAGCTAGTACCTTAAGCCAAGTTCTGTATATCAGAGTGTCTCCAGGCTTTTCCATTGTATATTTGTAATATTACGTACCTACATCCTTAAATATTTGTCTGGCTAAAGGGCTATAATTAGTTTCTTTAAAAAGAAACCTGTCCAGAGAAGAGTCAAGTTTCATGCAGATTCCATGCAGCATTCAAGAGCTTTAACTCCTGAGACCTAAAGAGGTGTTATATAATCACACCAATGATAAAGTGTCAAAATGCATCCACTGTTGTAAAATAATAAAACATAGGGTGAATAATTTCTACTGGTGTGAGCACCATCACTATTATCAGTATGAACAGATATGATGGCATATAAATGTGTTGTTTTATTTCAAGTTTAGGGACATTATGAAAGTGACTGAGAAGGAGTGGGAGACTGAAGATTATGTGTTACTTGTCTTTACGGCATATCCCACAATTGTATTAGAAAAAAAAAAAATAACAGCAACCTGACTAGAGCCCGACCGATAAAGGATTTTGAAGGCAGATACCGATACAAATATTTGTTGGTTTTAAAATCCGATATTCCGATATATATGCCGATATATATATACATATTTTAATTTCAGAAACGCGCAACAAAACATTAACAGATTAGTTATTTGTAGTTATTTATGAGTTTTAACTAAAATAATATGATAATGCATTTTAAAAAGAAACTTGTTTCTTTTATTGTCACAACAGAACAGAGGAACAT
>JASGAT010347687.1:0-11350 GCA_030220025.1 Chelon auratus
GGAAGTATCGTCTGGGTGGCGGCATGGTTTAGCAGTACTCTCAAAGACCTTCTTCCTCTTCTCTGATCTCTCACCTTCTTTCTTTTATCTGTTCAAGTACACATATAAACAGACACGCTGCACTGGGCTAATTGCAAAGGCGATGCAATTTCCAGAACATAAACAAAATCAAAGGGAGCAGCACTTTCTCTCTTCCCGTGCCCTCTTTAATGTTATTCACTAAGTGAATTTGGGTCCATCTCACAAACACCTCTCCTTGTTGCAAAATGCCACATTGTCCTCCTTTGCCAGAGGAAACCATAAAAGAAGCTGTAAAAAAATAAAAAGCTACTCTCTTTTCTAAACTGCAGAGATGTAGACCTGCACTGCAAGTTGCAGCTAAATTGTGGTGCTTTCATTCATTCCTCCTCTGCAATATGTAGTCGCTTATTTCAGTGCTTTCACTGATGGCACGTCTGGTGTTTATATTCGTTGTGAATATTTAAAGCGTCAAAACTGTGCAAACGCCACATTTAGAACTACATTGTCCCAAACACTGCAATCAAGAGATGATCTCACGTATGCAAAAAAGGCAATACAAGCGGACCCCCTCACTTTCCCGTTTGACAGAGTACCTTTCCCCGTTGAATACATTAGAGGACCCGCAGAGTGAGAGCAAATGAATGCCCGCTCACTTCCCCCAGCACCCCAGCATCACAGCAGCCAGGATGGAAAACAACAATTCGTCCCCATTACATTTTTCATCATACCTGCGTGAGCGGACATCCACTTCCCCACCCACCATAGGAGAACGGTGAAACGCGTCTCCAACCTACAGCAGCTACACCCTACATGTTGTGTCTACACTGTGACCCTTGCGGAGTAACTCCATGGCAATGAATGATAAACACTGGATTCAAAGCCTTGCACATGAAGAATCCTCAGGAGCAAAAAGAAAGATGAGGGAGGAGTGGGGATGTGGGGGGCAAGAAGGACATCTATCCCTTTAAGCCCACCTTATTGGCGAGTGGTGACCCTGGATGCGGGGCTATTGTCTAGGCTCCTTATCATAATGTAGGCTGTGTTGTCTTCTCCATTACACCTCGGCCATTCAATTAGCCCCCATTACCATAGTAATAGAGCGCTGCGTCACTAGGGTCAGGACTGACAAGGGGAGGAGGAGATCGGTCAGAGGGAGTGAGAGGGAGACAGAAAAAGAGATGTCACAGTACCTGAACGCACACCAATGTTAGCCTCTATTATGGCCAGAAGTTGGGAGTCAATATCATACAGGTATAACCGCAGAACGGTGAAGGACAGACGGGAGATCTATCTGAAAATCATCTCGCAAGATTTTAAGACAGCAGACATCCTTATTGTGGTCCACATGTGGCTGAGTGTCTGATGTCACCTTGGAACCCAGGCATTCTGACAGATGCAGCGACCTTGTAAAACACAGAACAAGCAATGAATTTATCGTGGATATTAAAGAAGAAAGCTGAAGACAAAGGGCCGGTTTTGATGTGGCCATTTTCCAAAATGTCAATAATGACTTACAACTACTGGCACTAAGTGCTAGTGATTACCAATAATGACTGCTGTAAAAAACAAACAGCTACAAGACAAGACTCCAGTTAGTTTATTTTTCTAAGTGGCGGTGCAGAGAAAGAGGGGAAACGAAGATGATGACACTAAAACTGTGTGAATGCCTCTGAAGGGTTCATGTTTTTTTGTGTCTTGTTTGTCCCTGTTGATTGCACGCCGTTTTCTTTTAAAGAACAACAACACAGAGAGGAGGCAGAGCAGGGATAGAAGATGAGAAAAGTTTTCAGGAGAGCAGAACTATGTTGGTGAGAAAAAGACTTTCAAAAAAGAACTTGAGGATTCATAAAATATTGGTCTGCAAAGGCTACATATAAAGCTGCGCGTGTCAGATATGACTGCTGCAGACTTCCCAACTTCTTCTCCCGGCTCCCCGTCTCTGCCCTGTATCTTATCAATATTTTTCCATCCCTTTATCAGCATCATTTGTACCTCACATCATCAGTCATTTTTCACACTAGCGCATCTGTAATACCCTAATTCTTGTTTTTCTTTTTAGCTACTCCTGCACACCTGAACACTCCCTAAAACTTTCCTTCTTTTCCTCATAGTATCGCTTTCTCCTTGCCAGCGCCCATGCCAAGGCGCGTGCCAAGCGACCAGTGGCTGCCTCTTGTCCCTGTCTGCGTGTTGCCCTGTTGTCGCTGCCACTTTCTGGCACTGTACCCATCCGAGGGACAGAGAGATAGATGGTGAGCGAGAGGGAGAGACAGAGGGAAAGGCGAGGGGCAAAGAAGAAAGACAAGGAAACAAGGGAACGCATGCAGATGCAGGGCCCATCTCGTTTACAAATATGCAAATACTGTTGCCTTTGTGATATGCAAATTAGAGATTACAGAGCGCTAATTAGGGTCAAAAGAACTGTTCACGTCAATTAGGGGAGAATGAAAAAACGATCCGCGCTCTTGCTGGCCCCCAGCCCCCCAACCCCTGCCACGGATATCCTCAGCTTTTGTCTTAAAAAATGGAGACATGAAAAAGACAAATAATGAGAGACGTGTGTGCAAGGAGAGGGGCACCAGCATTTGGATAACCAGCATGCATCCTGAAAAGGGCAGAGGTCCAGGTTTGTTTCAGCGGAAGGGCACGAATGTTTTTTTAGTACAAACACGATAAGCATAAATGACAAAGCGGCGCTGACGCTGTCCCCAAAGAAATGTGGTTCTGATATGCATCTTTATCTGCATTTTAATCTCCTTGTCCTTTGTCTCCAAACAAGGGTGCCACATCAGAAAATATAAAAATCAGGCTGCCCATCCAGTACTTGTGTAATTAAATTCCATCATGTATTTTTAAATGTACGTGTCAATGTATTCAAAAAGTCAGATGTCAGTGTTGGATTTGTGGAATCATATTTCTCCAACTCCTGCATGTTATTGCTTTTCATTTCTGAGCTATAATTGCTGACCCCTAACTGGAAACTCACTCAAAAATCTAGCATGCAGCATCTCTGAACATCTGATAAATAAACATTATTTGAAACTTTTGGTACTCTTTTAAGCTACTAAATTGTAGTGGCATGGACCAATAGAATCAATTCTTAGAGCTCCAGAATCACTACTCTATAAGTCAGTCAGTTGTATTTTTTTTACTGATTTATTTTTTAATCCAAAGTCCGAAAAAAAATCATTGAGTCAAAATGGAACAAGATCTTGTCAGTATGTGCACTGCTGGAATATTTACTTAATGGCAGATCTAAAATTCCCACAGTCCTTGGACACCGGCGCCCACCAATGATTATCTATTTCATTTTAATAAAATATATCTTCTTGGTTCAGTGTGAGCAATAATTTACAAGTGAGATCTGGTCAAAGTACTAGCATGTTTTTATGAGGACTTTTTATAAACTTTTTGTATATTATACAGAAAACTAGACAATAAAGGGAAAAAATCAGAAGGTGGATGACAGAAAGAGACTCTACTTCCTTGCTTCCCCTGCCCCTCTTCTTCTATCACTCCCTCCTTTGTCAGTGTGTCTGTCTAGTGGGCGCATGAGGAACACGCTGTTATATTTGCATCCTAATGACCCCTCCAGTGGCCCCCGAGGCTGGGCCCTCTGCATTACCCAGAGATCAATTAGGGCCAGGGCCCAGCGTCTGCTGTGCCCCATTATAAACCCCTACCAACTCTCCTTCTCGCTCTGTCTCACTGTCACTTCCCTGAATCTCCCACGCGTCCTGCATCGGCACCTCTACCATCTCCCATCTCTTACATGGCTACTGCAGAGTGCACATGCACAAGCACAGAGACATTTGCATTACCAACCAATCCCCCACTACATACTGTAGAAACCCACACGATTTGTTAATAATACGCACAAAATCTATCTTCACATATGCACATAACCACTGTCACTCTCTCTGAGGCTCAGTGGAGAGGTGAAGGATGGGCAGGATCGTCCCACAGAGTTTCCTCTCTGTGATTCTTTCTCTGCCTTGTTGTCGGGCAAAGCCGCACAAAAACCAGAATGGGATTTTTGCATCCTTTTGACCGAACTGGGTGTTCATAAAGCTTGTCTGGCTGCCAATCACACAGATAAAAAAGCACAGTGATTCAACTAGGGGATGAAGAACTTGACTGGGGATATAGAGCGCGGCAATTCTTCTTTTCCATCCACATGTTGCATGTGAGCTTTGGCTAGACAGAGCCGTAGGGCTGTTTGATCATTCCAGGAGCTGTGACCTCATGCGGTTCTAACATATAGGGTGGATGCATGTTTCTCAGGTTTTGTCTGACCACAATACAGCAGATGAAAGCACACAAATATATCACACAAGTGCGTGTGCGCAAGCACAGCTCAGCCAGTGCATTAGAGGCCTATGAAAAATGGTAGTTTTGCAGTTGATGCCATGATTCATGGATTGGGAATCAAGTTTGTGGCCCAGGCCTCAATAGAACTCCAATAGTGATTCCTACATTCGATGCCACAAAGTAGGGTAGAAGTGGAATGGCATGAAAACATAAATAAATACAGAGTAATGTCTGGACTCCACAAAATGTGGCAATGCTGCTATTGGCTATATAACACCAGCAGCTGAAGTTCCTCCTTCTGTTTTTAAATTGATACAAAAACTTGACATGACTTAGATTGTATGATAATACTCACCTATCTGTAGAGTAAAGTTATTAGTAAGTGGGTAGTTAGTTTAGCTTGTCACAGACTTAGTGGAAACCCAGTTAGTCTGGCCTTATTCAAAGATGACAAATAACTCCAGCCAGGAGGTTAGAATGTCCCATAACCTGTCCTTCAAATCCTCTCAGCTGTAAAGCAGAAAAAACATTTATCTGCACGTGCAAGCAAATAATTGAAAAGGCAGACCATAATTTAAATTGTGGCTTAATGGTTGGACTTGGTCGGAATGTTTTTGTTCATCAGAATAACCAATTTCCTCAAATTTAAAAGAAAAGTGTTCTAAAACTCAGGACTAATTTGTTTCTTCCTTTGAATGAGGCTCGTGGACAAATATACTATTCTCCTTTATCCTGCAGGTGTAACACATTCACATAATACTGTCTAGACTAAAATTAAGTTCAGTTTCTTATGTCATGACTGTGGTCTCTTTAACTTCTACAAAGTGTACCTACTAAGATCTTACTACTTGGTCTGGTGTGTTTTTGAGCCTTTCAAACATCCTGCTATGTGAGTGACTGAAAGCAGTAATTTTGAAATTGGAAAAACATCAAATCTAACACGCTCATGACTAAATGAGCTAAGTTAATTCTAGTTTATTCTAAGTTAAATATGTTACCAGGACTTGGCTTATCTGCTGCCATGATTAAACGTATGGATTTCTTTTGAATATGTCTCTAGATTTAAACATCAGAGTAAAACTTTTGAAGATAACGGAAAGATTTTCATTATAGTTTTGAGAAGTGTTCACACCTGAAAAAGCCACTTGTTGTCACAGGAGATGACAGCCTATAGGCGGGAGGGAAGGAAGGGGAGAGAAAGGGAGGGAGAAACGTGAGGCATCTTACTGGGTGTTGAGCTGTCTGTGAGATAGTATCTTACCAAAAAAATCTTTGCTGAATTCTACTGGGTTCTAACATTAACATTAACACAAGTGTTTAGCTAGGCTCTCCTGATAGAAAAGCAATAACTGCAGGAATGAATTCCAATACCAGATCTACCAAGACCTCAGCAAAAAAAAGAAAGGATAAGAAAACTGTGAATGGGTAGAGAACATTTTGTAGTTTTGCACCACAGCAAAACTAACTTTACCACAAAACAAGAAACGGCCTTAACCTTTTGCATTGGGAAAAGTGACACTCAACCACTTAAATTCTTCATGGAGAGTCCAGGCAATGCTCTCAGCACAATGCCACATGATTTCCCCCCGTACGCTGAAGGCCATTCTTAACATACTCACTTTTACTCAGGGTATGTATTTTCTGTGTTCAAAAGCTATTATGTTTGAAATTGCTTAAAAGGTCATAGCACATTCATAGTTTCAAGAGTCTACGGAATAAAGTCATTTTTTACAGGTATATGTTGTTAATTTCAAATACCTTTAGCTTTAGAGTTTATTCAGTTTTACAGTTACAATTATTATTATTATTGTCCCTGACAAACACTGAATGACCACAACAAGTCAAGATTAATGAACGTGCCTTTTCTAGCTTTTGCACTTTTAATTGTTCACGTAAAATGAAAGTACTTGAAACACACGAATGCTTATATTGTTTTCCAGTGTCGTAGCAAGTCAGTGCTATGGCTCAGGTGGCTGCTTGGCAGACTGTTTCTTGCCTCCTTAAATCTTTACCCATGAATGAAAGGACCTGTTTATCTGTCTTGGAAGCATCCAGAAGTACTTGAGGTAATGACTTTTATCCAGTTGTTTCACCAGGTGGTGAAAAGTCCTCTTGTTATTTCCTCCTGAGATAAACTGGGTGTGCACAGATTCTATACTGCTGTCTCAGCTGCAATGCAGCCGCCCTCCTGCAATATTCATGCACATATCTGGGCCCCGCTGATACAAGATTACACCTCTTAGTGAATAATATTGTTCTCTACAGTCAGCCACAAAAGTGAAGCAGTGGACATCAAGTTTAGAAAGGAATGTTTTATTGTGCTGCAGCTGTATTTTATTTATTTGTCGGGACTCTCTTGAACCAGTGATAACTGAATTGCAAAATAATGTAAAATGTCAAATAAGTTTAGTATGCAGAAGGACTGCAATCATGGTGAAAGAACTACAATTTTATTTTTTGTTTCTAATTTTAGTTTGCATCATACTGTATCTTAAAAAAACGTGCTACCTGCTATTATACATTCAAGACACTATACTAACGAATCATAAAAGGACAGCAACAGCGGAATGTATTCAAATAATTTTGAAAGCATGCGGTAATAAAAAAAAGTCAGCCATCCACTTTTTAAATTATTTTCTTTACATTCACATTGCCACCACCACTTGACCACCTGTTTCTTTGCAATCTTGTGAAGGTGTGTTTATATGTGTGTCTGTATAAGATACCAACTGGAAGACCCTCGAGTAGACAGATAAATGGATAAATTAATATGAGGACATTCAACTAACTTGTATGAATTCTTTTGTGGCATAGACCTTTGTGATCAAAAGCTACTAACCTTGAAGGTCTAGTTCCAACCCAAGCCCTAACGGCAAACATTAAATGTTTTTTGCTATTCAGAAAGAGCAGTTCAACACATGACTACTGTAGTAATGTCATCTCAAGTATGGCTAAATCAGTGCACCCACACTCACTAATGTAGACAAGTTTAAGAGTATTCACTGGCAATCATTACTTGGAAGTCTCATCATTTACAGCACCTGGCTCTAAGCTGAGGGGTTGATTTAGAGTGACAGTAAACAAAGTGGTTTGGAGTGTGTATCGCGTGCAGTGTGTGAATGTTTATCTGAGTGTGAATCCCTCTTTGATCGTGTGCTCCATGCAAAAAAATTGGACACTGATACATTGATGCATCAGGAGTGAACTGTGCACACCTTGCCTGGAGACATATCCATGTGTGTCTTCATCCCTTACACTTCCCACTGCATGTCACAACACTATTTGGCTTTTCGCACAGACATGCGAGAACCTCACAGACAACGCAGGTTTCCGATCAGCATCTCTTGGATCCTGCACAGGCCTCTTGGTCTGAAATAGAGGTTGAGGATGAGGCGGACCGCCAGGGCTCAGGGACTCGACCCCTGCCACCTGCTTTCTCATCTCTGCAATGAAAGCACCTTTTCCACTCCCTGGCAACTGTCAGTCAAAGGCCACAGATGGACAGTGTATGGGAAGATAAGAGTGAAGACATGTATGAGTTGTGTTTTCAGGAGGTATTGACCTGATGTGTGTTTCTGACAGACAAAAGAATCAGAAGTTACGTTTTGTAGGTTCATTTTATATGAAGCCTGAGACCTGAGTGCTGACAAAACACAAAGGTACCAGGTAAAGACCTAAATCAGTTCCGGTATCAGTCATTTGTGGCTCTTAAATATAATTTTATGCACGATATATTTATAATTCTATCAGCTGAAATGAGCTTGTGCATCTAAATTAATTTTTAGAGAGTACCTTAGAGATTTATTTTTCATCATCTGGTGGTTACAAAAAAGGCAAAATATAAATATGTGATATAACTGTAATGAAATTTCACTTAAATCACATGGTTACTTTAAAGGTTTACCTTATATGACGTCATAGAAACAAAGATGCATATATCATCATTTATGTCTTGCGTTTCATTTAAACAGCTACAAAGCGGACTAATCAGTGTCTTTGGCACGAGCTAAAAAGACCAACATCTGGCTGGCTGGAGAAAGTGAAGTCATTGTGCAGTTTATTGGACTTTGGGGGACTGCTGATCACTTCCATTGATTCCTGCCTCTCCAGTCAATTAGATCAATGGGGCATCTTTAGGGCTGCTTAGCCATGTGTCAACTGTCACACTCCACTATCCCCTTCATTTGTACTCGAGCACATGCTGCCAGTGCACAGATGGTAGCCTATACAGTCCACTACAGCCTGTGGAACAATTATCTGAAACTGATGAACAAAACAGGTATTGAGAACTCAGTGAAACTCTTTAAAATGGGAATTTTCTGCCTAGCTTGAAGATTCTTCTTCACTCCTCCCAGCTTTGGGATAGAACATTCACCAGCAGAGAAAATCAGTAAAATGTAAGCATTTACATGTTGTGCCTTCTCTACGACAAAGTTGAACTAAATGCAAGCCAAGAAAGTCTCAACATGTGTTTCAATTTGAACTACTGAGTCGTGCAGGTTTTGGTTGACAAACAGAGATAACGGACAGTCAAAATGTTTCATCGTTTCAAAATCCAATAACTGTCTTCCTGGAACTAACTTCAAAAATCCTTAATAAAATTACAATTTCAGAATGTAATACATTCATGCCAGATATTTTCTTTCTGTGCAAAAATGAATTAAGAATGCATTATTGGATTTTGAAATGGCTTTGAGCGGTCATCCTAAAAAGACGTGCATATCATGTTCATGTGCATGTATTTTTCATTTTTATTTAGGCTATAAAAACATTACTGCATATGTAGGCCACTGTTATGTATTGTTTATTTTCCCTTTTGGGGAGGGTATATCAAATGGTTTTTCAGTTTTACAATTATGCAAACTTAATCTGGATTAATAACATAAATGAATACTTGTCTAATTTTGGAGCTGTAAAGTTGATGATCAAAATCTTTTCAGTTTCATTTGTCCTTAAAACATATTCTTGCATGCAGTGTCAGCTCAGTGTGCTCTGTGTGTATATGGTTATGTATCAGTTAAAAAATCAGTTTACAACAACTTGTAGTAGGTTGAGATGTTGTTGCCTAATGGTTGCGGACGTGTTTCCAAAACCTAGACTTTCAACCACAGGCGTCATGCCAAGACGGGACGGCTGCTACCTTGTGACCTCTGTGCCCCTCCATCCATTCTGCATGCGTGCACCCCCAAAAATACAAACATTCTGACCACCTCCCAGCAGCGGCCTGCGTCAAGACCCTGGGAGACTGCCCCCCCTTGCATACCCCTTTCCCCTCTTCCCTCTCCCCTCCCATTGACCCCCTCAGCGACAGACCATTGTTTACTTTCACTCTCCTCCACGGCCCTGCTGGTCCAAGGGGGGCGGCCGAATCGTTACATTATTGTCTGGTCCTCCCTTAGACCCCCCTCCCCTCCCGACCCGGCCTGACCCCATTCACAGTACTCAAAAGCACCATCTGTATCACCCAACAGTCAGGGAGTGAGAGAGAGGGAGAGATGGGGCAAGAAGAGGAAAGAAAACAAGGCGCGGAGAAAGGAGATGACGGCCTAGGAGGGAGGGAAGGAAGGGGAGAGAAAGGGAGAGAAACGCAAGGCATCTGCCTGGGTGTTGAGCTGTCTGTCGGAAAGTATCTGTCAAATAGTTTTCACAGTGTGAAGGCTTCCCTGCTGCTCTCCTTTCTTCAAACATTGTGCTTATTGATTTTTTTACAGCCTCCTTTTATAGCTTTCTTCAATTTCTACTTTCCACAATCTTCTAATCCTCTGTGCTTTTTCCCACTATTTCCTCCCGTAAAGTTTTCTCAGACTATCCTATATCACCGTTCCCTTGACCCGCTTCTCTGCTTTCCTCCCTCTCTCCCTCCCTCCCTCCATCCTTCCCTCCACACCCCCCTACTCTGACTACATCCTTCATCTTGTTGTAGTGTTGCATGAGCATTCCAGGGCCTCTTGTATGGCTGCATGTGTGAGGAAGGCGGATTTTTCCCATGGGGCCGCAGGTGAAAACTGGGACTCACTCTGTCCGCCGAGGGACGCCATCTGTCCCTGTCGCTGCACTTGCTAGAGGGGAGCCCCGTCACCCCTCCTCCTGTCCCCTCCATCCATCCATCCCACCCTCTGCCCATCCACTCACTGTTCCTCCCTCACATTGGCCTACCGTGCTGAATCACCAGGAATGCGCCTGCCCCCACCCCCTCTCTCCTTTCTTCCCCCTCGTTCTCCCTCCGTCCCGTCACTAATTCATCCCTCGCTCCCCCTTCATTTCCCACCTACCTTCCCTCCCACTCTGCGTCCTTTCGCTGTGCTTCCACCCATCTCTCTCCCCTTTCTCCTCATCTCTAATCAATCATCCATATATGACACCAGTGGCAAAATTATTAAATTATCATACATTTGCCATGAGCCTAGCGAGAACAAGGGATACTGTTTTAATTGCCAGCCCATGACCTCTAATTATACGTATCAGTGTATTAGTTTGATATTTGGAAGCGAATGAAGTCAACCGAGTTTGACATGTTCCAGTAGATAAAGCAATAATATGCATACAATGACTATGATTTTAACAAATTACCATGCCTTACTAGAACAATAGCGTGACATCACTTTAAGATGTGACATCTAAAATATGAAAATAAACATCAATAAAACTAAAAAAAGAGAAGAAATCACATTGCGTTATGACTGAACCAAATTAAATGCAGTGTAATTAGTAGTTCAGACCCAAGTAAACAAAACTCATGGGGTCAAAAATTGGACCAGCAGCATGGGAACCAGAGGGAGTCCCTCTGAGGTGGCGCGGTGTCTGCAGACCTGGGCCCAGCTGTCAGTCTCCGTAGACGTCCATCAGCTCTGGTTCTGACTGCTGTGAAGGCCAACGGTCAGAGGAGTGCATGAGGAGAGCGCACTTTCACGTGGGAACCTGGTCGAGGCGCGCAGACAAACAAACACGAGGGCAGCTAAGTGTGAAACCTCCAAACTGTCGCGGAGATGGTGAGAGAATGAGTGGATGAACCCCCCCT
>JASGAT010347688.1:0-16320 GCA_030220025.1 Chelon auratus
AAGTATTAGCCGTTGGTTGAACTGGTTGAACTGACCTATGTACAATTTTGCTGTTGGTGTGTGTAGCTGTTCATTCTGCGCGCCGACTAACACACACACACACATCTTGTCAAAGTCACCACAGTCGGTCTCTTTTATTATGGCGTTTTCTAAAAGATGGAAATAGTGTTCAACGTTGTGTCGTTAAGTGTCGCCAAGGTTTTACAATTTACAGGACTTGTCGATAACAGGAATGCCCTGAGAACCAAAAAGATGGAAGAGAAAGCGTTAGAAGTGTACGGTAAGTGTCTTTAAGGCAAGCTGACATGTGGAGGCTGGCATTTGGTTCGTCTGGTCAAGAAACGGGGTAATAGCTGTATTTTAGTTTCAGAATCCCGAACCAGAACTTGAGTTGAGAAACATATGGTGATTACAGATCTCAAGTATTGTGCATATCGTTTGGATTGATGAACAGATCCTATAGTCCTGGGACCAGCTCTGGTTTGTGTGAACAGAGGTCACTTCCATAAGAACATCTCTTAGTGTCTTAATTTGTCATCAACTTATTTACTTTGTTGGTGGCATAGTTTCATTTTTTTGCTTTCGTTTTTAAGCTTCATACACTATACATTGCTTAGATTCTAATTTCAACTGCTGTTGCTGTATTTAATGAACCTTGTCTTGTTTCTTTCATTCTGTCAGATGTGATTCGATCGATCCGTGACCCAGAAAAGCCCAACACCCTGGAGGAGCTGGATGTAGTGACCGAGAAGTGTGTGGAAGTCCAGGAGCTGTCAGAGGACGAGTACCTCATCATTATCAAGTTCTCTCCGACCGTCCCTCACTGCTCTCTGGCTACTCTGATCGGTGAGTACCTAGGATCTGAGTGACCGCAGCTTCCAAAAGAGACGGCAACCTTTGGAACGCTGATGCAGATGTTGTGTCTTTAGTGTTGGCAAAGATGGCTTGTTTGTTAACTCGTTTTAATTTTTGAATGGCTTCAGGAGCTTTTTGTGTTTACTTCAGGTGTTTTCAGTTTACGTAGAAAGCAGTAGACCGTGTAGAAGAGGGACAGAATTAAAAATACAAAAACTGATGCACTGCTTTGGTTCTAAAAAAATATTCTTAAGTGAAAAAGTTTTGAGTGGACAAACTTTGGGCTGGTTTGGGGTCATTTTGGTGGTTTATCTAATGACTTTTTAATGCTAGTTTAAAACAAAACCAATATGCATTTACTATTCTGTGCTTAAGCTGCATTGTTTTTCTGACAGACTCCACTAGTGTTAGCAATCTGGTTAGTTAAACTTAGAATCAAAATATCGAGTGGATATTTTAAGTAGTTTTGTGTGCGCTTTGGCAGTTTCTGAACAGCTTTAGGGCAAAAAAAACATCAGCTGTATCTGGCAACACTGATAGTGAGCTCTGACATCACATGTCTGAAAGTGTCAGAGCAAATTCTCAAGAAGGCGCTATCTTCATAAACTTGGTAAACTTGATACAGATTTAATACTGTCCTTGGGCATAGTTTTTAAAAGTGAGAAAATTTGATCTTTATTTTTTTTCTATATCACAGTCATTAAAAAAAAGCGTTGATTTTGGATTCTCAATAGAGTATTAAATGGACAAATGATACATGGAGCTTCTGGTCTATTACCGTGAGTTTCGTCTCTTTCCTGCTTTGTAGCCAGTGCAGAGGGATTGTCATGCAATTTCTAGACGAGAACTCCCCAATGACTCCCTAGAGCAGATGCTAATGGCAGGCATGACAATGCTGTTTTCCTGCAACATAGAATTCCATTAATGTTAATAAGTCGTTGGAAAAACAGGTGTTTTTCCAGTTACAATCAAGAACGGAGGAAGTTAAATCAGGCTCAACGCCACCTTTTGCTGATTAATTGCAGAATACAGTAAAAACATCTTCCCTTATTAGGGCTACAGATGCAGTTCCATTAGATGTCTTTCGTCTTTTAGGTGTCTTTTCACACAGGTGTGCTTCAACACATAAACAGACATAGACACGTCTCACAATGCCTCACAATGAGATCTTGTTTGCAGTTTTGAGTCATATGCTCAGGGATTCTGTTGCTCATTCCTTTTTGTGCTAAAAGATACACGGTTTTTGAGCCACTGCACAGTGTACGCAGAAAGCTGTTAGGCTGATCTATTATTCAGTACCTATACACAATGTCAGCAGACATCGCTCAGTTTGAGTATGCATGAAGTGATTTTCCCTAAGGACGTTCTTCTTAATAGGATGGAAAATTAAGGTCAAGGTGTGTCATCTCTCTTGACTCCAGCAGCATGCAGGGGGTTCTGTTCATGCAGCAGATAAACTGTTAACCAGAGGGGGCTGCTCGTCCTCCGCCTCACTTTCCTTTATTAAGCGACCAGCTGTGTCATTGTGGAGCAGAGCTGCCGTCGGAGGCTTTCAGCTCCGCTGCGGGTGGTTGGACTCGCGTCTCTGGATCCATTTTAGGGCATTTTGCTGTCCATTTGGTACAGAGATTGGGAGCACAAATACCTCATTAACACCAAAGCAAATAAATGCCAGGGTTTAATGTCAGTCAGTTAGAGGTGTCAGGGCTTCCTTGCTCTTATAAAAACATACAGAAAGCATAGTCATAGTTCACGGTAGAGCAAAAAATGCCTTTGTGTCATAGTGGCATCAAATCATATACTGTATTCACTTTCAGATATGTCAAGATCTTGTCTGCTGCTGTTTTTAGGGCTGCAACTTTACTGTTTCAGTCAGTCAGTTATTTGTTATATTCTGCCAATAATTAGCATAGCTAGCGTTGAATGTAATTTACGCCAGCAGGTCCAGTTGCTTTAGTTTTAGCTGTGTTTTTAGGCATGCTCAAAGGAGTCTTCACTGGATTCTTGTTTGAAACCCGCGGGACACAACATCGACTCCCATGCATTGACTACCAGTCAGACAAAACTCACTCTACTTGATCGAGTAATTGCAGATAAGAATTTTGTGAACAGTGGCTGCACTGCTGTGATAAACCAAACATCCATTTTATAAAGTGTCTGTTTAAAGAATCCCCATAACCCTGATATCCCAACTCATTTCCTTTAAGGCAACAAAATATAACTGTTACTTAAGAATCTGTTTTCTTTCATTTTCTTTAATTTCTAGCAATGTTGTTGCCATACATGAATTGCAAATTGTTGTTAATTATTGACATTTGCATGTTTTATAATCGCCATCTTGTTGGTCATCATTGTTGCTGCATCAGCACAACATTATTTCCAAGGAGACATCAGTTCATTCTGACACCACTGCTACTTATTTGGTGAAACGCCTCCATTCACGACTCTAATGGTGACGTTTATGTGTCTGCAGGCCTGTGCTTACAAGTGAAGCTACAGCGGTGTTTGCCGTTTAAACATAAGGTGAGTACCAGAGTGGCGTCTTGTTGTTAAAGAGATCTCAGCAAAGGAGATGATATATGGCAGTCTGCCCTAGGTTCTGGCAGATACAGCACTGGACGATACTGTGAAGAAGTAGGTATTCTTACTTCTTATTATCAGTGATTGGTTTTGAAAGCAGCTGTTACCACAAGTGCACCATCACTGACTTTGGGAGGTTAAAATTCATCAGCTGCCACGGGAAGTCCATCCTCTGCTAGGCCTTCTTGCTCAGGCTACTGATGTTAGGCACTCATGGCAACAGCCGCTTTGATAACAGCCTTCATAACTTTCTCAGTCAGCTGCATGGTGTCACCTTGAAAGCTGGGTTTCCTCATACTGTATGTCTGTGACGTCTCTCAATCATCCAGGCCAAGTCATAGCTACAAAACTAAACCAAAAAAAGACAACTAAACTTGTTTGAGTTTTCTTGAAGACGCTTTAGCTCTCATCTGGCTTCTTCTTTTCCTTTGGAATTTCTGTTGGTGGGGTCCACTCACATTTCCAGGGTCTGCTCACAACCCAATAGTCACCAAAATTAGCAAATACTGTGCAGAATAACCTGGATGGATCGTCTTTTTAAATGATGCATCGTACTGAAAAACCCCATGAATGTCCAGAAACTCTAGCCTCAAAGAGTGAATGGGGGTGGAACTTTTTAGAGTCAAATATTCAGACTGCTTTGTAAGATGCTAATAAGTGATCTCATTCTCTCAGTCTCAGTAAACCTCCTCTGTTAAAAAAAAAAAAGATGGCTTAGATGGCTTCCCACATCTATTAAGCGCTTGCTGCATTTCTTAGGTTGGAAGTCAGATGATTGTAGAGACCAGGTTATCTGAGGGAGCCGTTCTTCACTCTCTGGAGCTCACTTCAGTCATGACACAGCTGTTTCATTAGCAATTGCACGAGTACAACTTTGAGGTACAGACTGAGCCTATTTAATGTTTATTTATAATCCAGTCAGAGGTCCAGCATCAGGGACAGAGGCGTTCTTGGACAGTCACCAGACAGCCCGCAGTGTTTGGAGGCAGGTGGAGAGCAGTGGGATTTAACTGTACGCCACTAAATCTGCTTTACAGATGAGATGAGTAGCCTTTTGATTCAAAGAGTGTTTTTATCACAGAGCTGCTCAGCATCAGCTCAGTGCAGAGGACATAACAAACACACTGCAGCTTCACATTTCTGTGGTAGAAAAAGTACTAGTATAAAGAAAGAACTTTACTTAAAGCGAGACTGGACTGTAGAAAAATCAGAATTTTTATTAATATTGTATCAAATGACCATCTCTACTAAGAATTGTAGCCCCTTCCATGTTGCACATGCACATTCATTTCATCAGTCTTGGTGTTTCTGTAAAGTTGTTTTTATTAAACAGTATCAGTAAACTACCTGCCCAGCAGCAAACAGCACAAAATTAAAGACTAGCATGTCAGTCTTCGGAGCACCGATTGTATTGTTAAAGCACGCCTTGTACTGTGTATTTATTTTCTCTTTTACACCAAGCGAGCATTTCAAATCATATTCCCTTTGTTCTTAATTTCATTTCTTGAGTAACATGTTAATAACTACACAGAAACATGGAGTTTTTTTTTTTTACCGCTGCTTGTTTTCCATTCTCGTCTCATTTTCGTTGGAAATTTACATTTCAGAAGGAATCCATTCTATTGAAGAAGATAGTAAGAAACATGCAGCTTTTTAACATCACTTGTTTTCCCTTCTCTTCTCAGTTGGAAATTTACATTTCAGAAGGAACCCATTCTACTGAGGAAGATAGTAAGTCTGTTTTATGTACATTTATTTTTTTAATTTTGGATTAAACGGTCTCCTACTGAGACACTTACAAGTCAGGTGGGGTGTACTGTGCACTGCTTTATGTCATCTAGAAATATGGTCAACAAAGGCCACATGTTTGCCTAAATTTTTACTTTTTTTCTGCTCGCGGTAAGTGTAGATACAATAGAAGCCACATCATCTAAGTAGTGACTGTATTTGTATATTTGTATTTAATTCTTTTTATACAAAACTAAATTGCTCCTCAGTACATTTCTACTTTGTGGTTCAAAACATGTCTGTTTGTCCTGTAATGTGCTGTAGGTATCTCCTAATCAAAATCCTCATTTTGATGACATTTTGACCTTTTGTACATGTAAGATTTCATATGTGTGATGGTCTCTAGAAAAAGCAGCCGAAGCTCTACAAATTGTGACATTGGCCTTAAAGGTTTTCCATTTTGGAAACTTGTTTTGGTCAACTTTGCATAAAACGCTGACGTTTGATTGAGTGCGTAAAAGTGAACCAAGTGAGGTCTGAGTCAGAGCTTTAACAAGGTCCTAGAACTCTCCTCTGGTGCCATACTTGGGACAGACATTTTTGTCTGAAATACCTGTGAAGTAAAGTCAGTTAATCTTCAGAATCCATTAACACTAGTTCAAAGCCATAGTTTGATCATATATTTTTACAAGCATATTTCTTAATTGTAAATCTGCTCATACAAACAGTATAATAGTAAAGGTTGTTAAACACTGTAACACTGCCCATAATATAGTGCATATTAATGGCTGCAACCCCTGTGTGCAGTTTTTTGTGATGTGAAAATATATATATACAATATACACTGTATATACATCTAAAAATGTTATTATATAAATATAAAAAAAAATAGATCAATAGCCATATCAGAACTTCTCAGTCTTTGTTTTAAAAATGCAGTCTTTGCAATGGCAGTGAAAACCAATTAAAAATAAGTAAAGAATAATCTAACTGTTCTAAGTGTGCACCATATTATAAGTGGGCATATGGCTGTGCTCAGAACCAAATTCTCGTCATCCTCTGAATGATGAAATAGCGGAAGATGGCAGCAACAACATTAAAGGAGGTGCCACTCTTTCTGAAGTAGTGGCTGCTCCCTGTGTCCGGACTAGGTGCAAGGGGCAAGGTGACGAAAAAACACATCAAAGGCTAAAGCTAAACGTATATCAAGCTGAGCACAGCCACGCAGAAAATGTCTTATGGTCTGATGACACCAAGATTGAACTTTTTGATCCAAATTGTAAAAAGTGATGCAAAAACAACACAGTGCAGCAGCAAATGAAGCACGGTGGCAGCGTCATGTTCCTGCTCTGCTTTTCTTTAGATTGAATTTTGGGCTTTAGTGAAGATCAATCATGAGTCCAAGAACCAGCAAGTTGAGGAACTTTTGGTGTCTGCTAGAAATCTTAAAAGAAGAGAACGCTCACCTTTCAGCCTGACAGTTATACAAAGCACGTATCCAAATCAACAAAGGGATGGCTTCAGCAAAAGAAAGGAATGTTTTGGAATGGCTGAGCCAGAGCTCAGACATGAATCCTATAGAAAATCTGTAGGGGGACTGGTAGAGCCTAAAGAGCTGCCCTCAAAATTTGACAGTTTTAGAACATCTTTACAAACAAGACTTGGAAAATATTCCCAAGACAAGTGCTGTCATAAAATCAAAGTGTGTTTCAACCAAGTATAGTTCAGTGGCATGCATACTCATGGTGAATGGCTTGTATTTATACAGTGCTTTTCTTCCTGAAGTTCCCAGTTGCCCACTCGTTCACGCGAGCACACACACATTCACACACCAGTGCCAAGGTTCGGGTTCAGCGTCCCCATTCAGTTAGTTAAAACTCAAACAAAAACCTAAAGCATTCAACACGGCAAACAGCCGCACGGCTTCCAGACTGCATTATATCAAATGAAACAAAATCAGGCCCATTTTTCGTTTATCAAAGGTGCCTACCAACTTATCCTGTCAGAGCAGGAGAGTGTTACAGTTCTTCAGTTTGGTTTTAGCTGTGTTGAATCCTGTGTAATCATGCCTTGGCTGGGACAGCGTGCTCACAGCTGGAGTGCAGCCATCATCAGTACATGTGTACTGTCCCTGCTATGTCAAAAACTGAGCCGTGAAAAAGGTCTGTTTTGTGTAGCCCTCTCAGGGGGTCTGCCTACCTTAACCACTGATGGCATCATGTTAAATAAAAGGCTCTGCCTGGTGAAAAGGTGCTTTACAGCAAATGGAGCACATTCCTTTGTTGTTAGTGGTTCATGTTTTAAATCAATTTAACATGTTACTTGGGAGTTAATCAGTTAATGATTAATACCCCAAATAACAGACTCTGGCATTTATTAACCTGTCTACATATTTCAACAGAAGATGACAGAACAAAGAGAATTAAATAATCTTACAACATGTATTACATTATTACAATGTATAACATCGTTTTTGTTGTCTCTCCAGTTAACAAACAAATCAATGATAAGGAGCGAGTGGCAGCCGCCATGGAAAACCCCAATCTGAGAGAGATTGTCGAGCAGTGTGTTACCGAACCAGATGACTGACGGAGTACGGCCCACCTGCCTGAAGCAAGCGCTTTGAAACCGTCAATTATACATGTGTGTGTCCGCAGTGCCTGAATGTGTTAGTCACAGGATTCCTGAGCATCCTTCTGAAGGCCTGCGTAGGCTCAGGAGAGGTTGGGGTATTTGGAAGCGGGAACAGAACAGCACATGTGTGTTGTCTTCTTTATCATTCCCTGCTGGATGACCTCTCACTGAACAGCAGCAGGTGTTTGCTGCCGACTTCTGCTCAAGGCAACGTTTTTTTTTTTTCTTTTCTGTCATTTAAGCAGACCCCGAGCCAGATCTTTCACTTTATCTCCTTTTCTTTACTAACACACAAAATGCGTGAACAAGTTTTCATCAATTCCTGAGATTATATTTAAAAGTCTTGTAAATTCATGAGATGAGTTACATCTGTGAAAAAATGATTCTTTTATAGGTGATTATTTTTATAAAAATAATATGTAATGTACAAAAGAGTTGCATATTAAAAGCTACTGTGTGTGACAGTAACATGCCTCATTCGTATCATTGAAACACAATTAAGATGTTGAAGATCAGACTTTTTTTATTTATTTTTTGAACAATTTTATGCACCATAAAGTGTCCACAGACCTCAGAGAGGAAATGCATTTTCTGTGTGTATCCTCAGTCTTAATCTTTTGGTCAAGTACATGTTGACTTTGCCATTAATGTTCTCCCCACTTGCAGGGGGCAGTTGGATTTGGAAATACAGTGTAATGATACCAACAAGGACACCAAACCAGACGCGTTGTATTTCACACACTGATATCGTGACATGTATGGGTTAGACAAAAGTACATACACCGGTCGGGCATGACATTATGACAGGTGAAGTGTCAGTCACTGATTATTTTTTCATCACAGCACCTGTTAGTGGGCAGGATATAATAGGCAGTAAGTTAACATTTTGTCCTCAAAGTTGATGTGTTAGAAGCAGGAATAATGGGCAAGAGTAAGGATTTGAGCGAGTTTGACAAGGGGTGTCACATGGGGTGTTCCCAGGCTGCAGTGGTCAGTATCTATCAAAAGCGGTCCAAGGAAGGAATGATGGTTAACTGGCAACAGGGTCATGGCCAGCCAAGGCTCAATGATGCACATTTGGAGCGAAGGCTGGCCTGTGTGGTCTGATCCAACATATGAGCTAGATAGAGATGTGTCTGAACACACAGTGCATCAGTTTGTTGAGTATGGGGCTGCATAGCCATAGACCAGTCAGGGTGGCCATGCTGACCACTGTCCAATGCTGGACGTGCCAACAATGGACACGTGAACATCAGAAATGGACCTTGGAGCAATAGAAGACAATGGCCTGGTCTGATGAAACCTTGGGTCCTGCCATCCATGTGGATGTTACTTTCACATGTACCACCTAATCATGGTTACAGAATACGTATACCCTTTAATGGAAACGATAATCCCTGATGGCTGTGGCTTCAGGATAATGTGCCCTAATGTGCCCTTCCACAAAGCAAATAGTTTGAGGAGCACAACGATGAGTTTGAAGTGTTGACTTGGCCTCCAAATTCCTCAGATCTCAATCCAATCCAGCATCTGTGGGGTGTGCTGGACAAACAAGTCTGATCCATGGAGGCCCCACCTCGCAACTCAACGGGCAGCAAAAGGAGGACCAGCACCATATTAGGATGATGATGATGTGGCTAATCAGTGAATACGAGGATACACTTTCAGGAGTCAGCTATCCATTCAGTGTAATGTTGTCTCACCACCTTTTGGAGGCACTGTTGGTCCTAACCAAACATGAGCAGAAGAAATGACAATTAGAGTTGAGTGTAATTGTGAGATACAGTATAGTATGTTGCTGCAGCTGATGTCAGCTCTGAGCAAATATAGAGCTTTCATCACAAGGTCTAGACCATTCATAAGCCTCGAGAACAGAACGACATGATCACCAAAAAAAAAAATAAAAAAAATAACACGAGCGTGTGAGTAATGTCCATGGACATGCAATGCTTCCAGTGGCACTGTGACACGCTAATGATGTGACAGAAGCTGCTGAGTTCTTGTTTAGGGCTATGAAAATCCTAGGACCACAGAGCAAATTGCATGACTGGAGTCTTATTGACTCTGTCCCTCTAAAGGCCCCAACTATATGGGTGTACTGCCCCGAGCGAATCATATATATATAGAAACACTTTTTGCTGTGTGGACGGTCAAATGCCAAAACGCAACTGTGTCCAGTTTTGAGCTGCTTGTCTAGAGCATATAATGTTTATTAACGAGAGATGTATGGATACTGTGTGGGATGTTGCATAATGATTATGAATGCAAAGGTGGACAGAAGTTTAGACGAGCAATTCAGTTCACAAAGTGAAAAACTGAACAAAATGATCCAAGCTTACAGTAAAGTTGAGTTGAAAATGAGAACAAAATGTAAAGTCGTATTTGTCACACTGCAATGTACGTGAGTCTATTATGTACAAAGAACATAAAATAACCTTTGACAAAGGAGGCAGGCAGACCTGGTCGGTGAAGCTGCCTAGAAATGTGCAAATTGATCAGGATGAAATACAAATCGTAGCTTGAAAGTACAGAACTGTTACGGTAATGCTTTGAAAACAGGATCGAATCGTGTGTAAGAAGAAAGCGAACAAGACACAAACAAAATTGAAACGCACACATCGCAACACTGAGCTGAGAGAAAATTCCAATTTAGCTAACACCCGACTCAGCGCAGCAGTCTTTATGCTCTCCCATCTCTCCTTAACACTCCATTTCATTACTAGAGTCCTGAAAGTACTGTTTTGACACCGAATGCAAATCACCTCTTCTCCTTCCTCTGCAATCAAAGGCTTTCCTGCAGGGCTCTCAGTCTGCACTGTCAGGCAAGCTGATAATTCAGCGGAGCAGAGTCAGAGATACAGACTCCGTACCACCCTGCACTGCTGGATGTGCCAGTGCTGTGAGGCTTCATTGTTGCATGGCATTTGAACTGTGGCTTTGATCACAGACCGGGGCTATACTGGAGCTGTAAGGAAGGCCACGGTGATTGCATAACCATTCCCCACAGCTAATGGAAATACCCTGAGCTGCATTTTTTCAGTGGTTGAAGAAGTATTAAAATAATTAAGGCACATATCATATATTATTTTACAAATACTCCAATAAATTAAATATGATTCAAGTCCTACTTAAGTTAAAAAATATTCATTCTGCAGATGATTTCTGTGGATGATTTTATATCCACTACTAAATTGTTTGCTGCATCAGTGTTTAAGAACCACCATTTATAATCAAAGTAGTTTCAACAATTGTAGGCACAATTATCCAAGATAGAGGTGGAGTCATTCCAAAGGAATAGGATATACAGGCCTGGCTATCTGACAACACGACAAATGCAATTTTATGCAAGTATGCAAATTATCCAAATGCGTCCAACAGATATACACTCTAACACAGGTACAAAGCCTTTCTAGAAAGGGAATAGTTGGCCTGGAATACATTTAGTAAATCATTTATTATATAACTACTATAAATGATTCTATCCTCATGTTAGTGAGCAAGCAAATATCAAGTAAACGAGAAAGTTTTACTGAAAAACATTTTAGCAAAAGATTAATAACAGTCAGTTCTCCTGGGTAAAAGTATTCTTACCGTGTTTAGTTGGATTTGCTCACGGATGACTCTAGTTAAAGTGCATGTGTACTAATGAAGCACCTCACATTCTGTTTCCCTTCCTCTGCGGTGAATGTGAGCTACGGACTCCTCATCTCTTCCACTTGCCTGCCCTTTCTCAGCCGATCCGTATATTCTCCCCTGCACTTTAAATTCATTGCACATCTGTCACTTTAACCTCAACCCCGACTGCTGCTTCCCCAACACCAGCGTCTAGATTCTGCGTGCTCTGCCCCTGCGTTCCTTCATCACCTGGGAATACTGTCGCTCTTGGAGTCCCACCGTCAAAATACTTGCTCATGTTTACCACAAAAAAAAATTAAAAGAACTCCTGCATTTGTGCATGCTGATTCACTGTTACAGCCCACTGGGGCAAGCATTTGTTGTTTTAGGATGCTTTGAATGCTTGACTGCCCTTGCCTGTCCTCAAATAGCTATGACCAAAAAACCTCATGTGTTTGCTTTTTTTTAAAAAAAAAAAAAAAAAAAACATNCTGTAATTTCTTGAAACAGCTGGCCACTGCTTTTTTTTTATTTTTTTTTTATTTATTATCTGTTTGTTAATGTTGATGCATCAAAGCTTCAGCATCATTTTACAGTTAGAGCCGTCCCAAGGATGAATGCTGGTTTTAATGACTTCCCAGCAGAGAGTTAGCTTCTTTAATCTAGTGCTGCCCAACACAAAACTTTTTAGATGTATTATAGCTGTCTGTGCTTGGACGTTACAAAACCTTTCAAAGCTCCAGCAGGGTGTAATGGAAAATTCAGATATTGATTCAACAGCTTAGAGAGAGAAACTGCTTTTTATTTGGAAAAAAACAACGCCTTGTCCATGGGTAAAAAGAGAATATGCGTGCTTCTTTATCATCAGGCCCAATGTTGTAATGCTCTCCTCTGAGCCACCCACATAAGTTAGAAATCACTTGCTGTTGATTAAGAAATTGTCTGGAATTCTAACTATTAGACCCAAAGGAGTAAGAAGGGACCCTAGTACTCATTGCTTGTCAGTTTCTGTATTGGTTTAAAATGCAGCTTTCTTTTAAAGCACTTCATGTTTATACACCTTCCCATATATTTTTTTGAGTTTGTGTCACTTGCAATGGAGTTGGTATTGGCAACATAGCATTCAATACAAATAGACAAGTAAGGTCATTTTGAAATTGTGCAGTACAGTAGAGTACCAGTGGAATACTTGCACCTACTTGGTTTTAAGTGGTTGTATCCAACAGTGACTGAGATACGTTCATTGTTGGATTGGCTCTTGTCAAAAATACAGAATATCAGCTACATCACCCCCTTTAAAGAATTACAAGCACAGTGTAAAGGTATATGGATCTTTTCATTCAAAAAGAAGCTATTTCCCTCCTTTCTCTGTGTAGTCTATCTAACAAATGTCCTCCATTCCTCTCTCTGCCATCCATCCTAGATCTCTTGCTAACTCGGTTCCCTCCTGCCAAGGCTCCACTGGGATCTGATCCATCAGCTTGAGAGTACATGAGCTGTGTGCAGTACTGCTGAGCTGTCTATATATATCACTGATGCCCAATACTGTAATAGCATAACAGTGCTTCTGTTGACATTCTGGAAAGTCTTGACACTAGTTCATCAGAGATAGTCTGTTCATTGTCTGTAATGTCTGCACTGTCCTCAGTTTCCTGCACATATGTCATTTTAAGTTACTCTTTTCACAGGCTGAACTCTTTCCATATCAAAAACATAAAGTGGTGGCCTGGACAAGAGACAATGCATGGCTGTCCTTAGAGTGAGGCACTGGCATGGCTTAAAAAGAATGGTCAAAATCAAAGCAGCAGAGGCCTAGATAGCCTGACTTTTAATCACTAGCAGAACTGCAGGGTATTGCAGGACACTGATGAGGAGAAGTTTCTTTAAACCAGCTCCTCTCTTTACTTTTGTAAAGTAATAAAATGCTTTATATTTATCCAAATACTGCTAGGGTTTTGGGCTCAACATTGTCCTTCTTTTCAGCACGTGTGTTTGTACAGACAGACATTTGTCTCGATCCTTAATCAGAAGTCACATAAATGTAACCTGGTTACTTAAAAGAGTACTGTTCTGAACTGCTCTGAAATGTTTTACTTAAAAATCTTTAAAAGAGCTGGGACAGATTGAGACAGATTGCAATCACCACCACGAAATCAGTGCACATACAACACAGGCTTATACAACATTAAATTATGCATAGCCATGAGGTGTCATGTAAGACCCACTACTTCAGCCACACTTTTCCACGGCTTACTCTATTCTGTATTTTATCGCTCTATTCTTCATTTAATTGCCATATATATTTTATTTTGTTTTACGTATCCAGTGTTTTATGGACGGTCATAAAAAGCTTGTCCGTGCATGACTGAGTATGCACCCCTCCAGCTGATTTAAGTGTAGTTGTCGCAGCATGTGACCGTGCTCAGTTCTTTAATCCTGTCCAGACCAGCTGTGCCAAGTGAAATATGTGGACAACAGCACACCTGCTGGAACACACACAAACATTCAGGCAACCTTGTAAATAGTAATACATCTCCTCAGCAATCAGCAGCGGCTGGTTTAGCAGCAAGCGATCATGAACAAATCTCTACGAAGTTGAGACAAGGACATGGTGGCACAATCACAGTTACAATCAAATCTCCCATGTGTTGTGGCTTCTTGATGTGTGCGTGGCAAGGCGGTTATGTCATTTTAGGCTGCAGGAAACAACAGAACACTGACTGCTGGTCAGATATCATGAACAAAATATGTGACAGCCTGCTGTTTCAAGAACATACACGATCACATCCCATCTAACATGCTTGAAGGGACACTGATGAAGTTGGCACGCTCATCCCCCGCAGCTCTAGCTCTGCAGCACCTCGGGGCCTTTTGGAAGGAAAACAGTTGTGATATGAGTTTAGGACATTTTCTGCCTGACTCCTGTGGCAAAAAGTAATTAGTTTTGTTTCGCTGAGTTGCTTCCATGTATCAAATAGTCTGGGAAGAATCAGGGAATTCTTCTAAATAACTTTGAGTGAGCTGTATTTACATAGCTCAAAAGCCATTAGCCTTGTGGAGCCTAACTTGACACTTGTCACTTCTCTTTCTTGAAAAATGTAGTATGAATCTTTATAGTTCTCAATGGAAACTGGAGCATTGAGGCTTTCAGATTCAGTCAGTGCTATATGGTGGAGTGGTCTGCTGGAGCAGAGGTGTCACAGAGAGGGAGAGGAAGAAGCTGGATAAGATCATCAGGAAGTCCAGCTCTGTCCTGGGCTGCCCGTTGGACTCAGCGAGGGAGGTGGGTGACAGGAGAGTCCCGGCTAAAGTGTCCTCCATGCTGGACAATGAGTCCCACCCCCTGCATGGTGACCTGACAGAACTGAGGAGCAGCTTCAGTGACAGACTGCTTCACCCTCAATGTGTGAAGGAAAGATATAGAAGGTCTTTCCTTCCTGCTGCTGTTAGGCTCCACAACAAGCACTCCTAACTGTAATTTCCCCATTGTGGGACAAATAAAGGTTTCTTATCTTATCTATCTTATCTTATATGTATTTGGCAATTCCAGTGTAAACTAGGAGGTTGTAACCACTGTAACTTTTTATTTATTTATTTATTTTTTTGTCAAAGAGGAAATCAGTTGACAACTTGACAACTGAAAATGTGATGAATAGTTTATTAATTTCCATGTTTTTCTTTATTTAATTTTATTTTCTGATGAAATCATAACCAGCCTGAAGAACTGCCACCTCAACATAGTGGATGGGTTAGCATGTCCCTGTGATCTTGAGACCTATATGGGAACAAAATGCCTTGGAAAGGTCTGGTCTCAATGGAGCAGCAGGACAAAGAGAGATTCATAAATCTATGGACCAGCTCATTTTCCTCACAGAGTTGTAGGCGATTGTGTGAGTTTGGCAATCCAGTCAAGATCACAGTGTACTCCAGACTTTAAGAAAGCTTTCAGCATGTTCTCGGGAATTCTGTGGGGTTACTTATAACTTGTGTTAACTTATGTTAACTTATGTTAACTTATAAGTTATATTTCACAAGGTTTGAGTTATCTTCTGCTGCTCTGTGGGCCTACAAGCCAGCAGCACTTATTTAGTTCATGTAGATTGTAGGTTAGGGTTTCTCAGTTGGACAGGGCCTCTAAATGTGTTTTGCCTGAGATCTTGGCACAAGGGATTGTAATATCTAATCCTGTGTATCAATAAAAGTACTGGTGGTGTAGCTGCTACAAGACACCCTAACCCTTGAAAAACTAGAATGTGTTGCTAGGGAGAAGGATGTCCGGAATCCCATGATTAGCCACTATAGCCCTGACTATAACGGCCATCACCACATCCCAGCCCAGGACCATCAAAGAACACATGCTGACAACTTATGCAATACCACATTTTGTCTGATGGTGTCTCTTTACATATGAATATGAATATGAATGAATATTTTAGACATGAACGCATCATCTTTGCAAATTAAGCAAATACAATTGTTTCTGGAAGCACAGCCCTTGCTCTCAGCTTTTCTCTTTTAACCGGAGCATAAAATTAACAAGACAGTCTGGCTGCAGACCTCCACCATGGGGATGATTCCAACACAGGAGTGATGTAGCAATGCCGCTGGAAGGAGGTCACACATAGTCACACGTATGTGGCCAGACCCGGGCAGAGCAGCAGAATGATATGGGCACTGCAAAAATTGCATTTTGACCTCGTACGTTTTGTTTGACCATGCTGCCGGTCAATAAAGAATACATTTTAAAACCGCTGCCTGTGCAGAATCTGACCTTGTGCCAGACGTTGGACACGTCTCATGTACACTGACTGGCAAGACAGTGTATATATTTATATATTTAGTGGAGAGTAAATGTATCATTCATAGTTCAATGAATTAGCCTGATATACCTTTCAAAGTGTCTCTGCA
>JASGAT010347691.1:0-13221 GCA_030220025.1 Chelon auratus
CTAAATGCATTGAGTTGCTGCCATGTGATTGGCTGATTAGAAATTTAAGTTAACGAGCAGTTGGACAGGTGTACCTAATAAAGTGGCCGGTGAGTGTATATTATGATGTCTGCTAGCATGAACCATCTGACACATTCATATTTAGACACTCGTCCAAAACCTTGTTGAAAGGTCACCAGCGCATTGGGAGAGGTGTTTGATGTCTTTGAGTCGTTGTTTCAGCAGCTTTCACCAACAGTTTCTCCCTTTACTTATGGCTTAAAGCTTAAGTATACAGTGGCGCACGGTACAGTGTTTGGCTTTGTAACTATATTTATGATGTTAATGTCCATAAATACTCATCTAAGCACAGCCGGTCGGAAAGTTGTAGACAAGTTCCTCAAGATTAATTAATTGACTAATAATTTAAAACCAAATCAGAAGATGGAGACACAACATGATGTCATTAAAACAGCGCCAGTCAAACCTCAAACAATACACAATGATGTGAAATAATGACGGAAATATGACATATCAGTTTCATCCAGTTGATTTAGGCAAGTTAATGGTAACAATTATACAAATAATGATTCTATTACTTTAGCAATTACTGCAGTCTTTTACTTTTTTTTTTTTTTTTACAATATATTCACAATGAGCACTACTTTCTTACTTTCTACTACTAAAAATATGAGAACGTTCAGGTTTAGAAGCTGCTTTGCGACTGTAAGGCACCTAAAAGCACCTAACCCAACAAATTGCTGGCACTATTCTAAATATGCTCACTACTGTGTGGACGAATGGATGAGTGAAATGCAGCCAATTTCAATGTGCGGGATTAATAGGGATAACAAAAGTTCTAAAATGTTGTGCTCCAAGGTAATAAAGTTGACATGGATGACTACGGTGCTGTTCTCTTCTCTCCATCACTGCATAAAGCCTGCCTAAATTATTTGATCGATCAGTTCCCAACGGAGCAACTCCAGACCAACTTTTCCCCATAAATATTTTGTGAGCAGAGAAGAAGAGGATTGGCTTTAACTCTACCAGAACATATTATTGATTTGATGTGCAATGAATCACACATGTTTTAACAGATTTGTTGTTCAAAAATATCAGTGTGGCCCAAAGTCTTCCTGTAAGATAAAAAGCATTTCTAAAGTCTCTCATTCGCACTGTAAACATTATATCTATTGAGATAAAACTTCAAACAGGAAAAACTACCACACAAACTGCCATCACTAGCAAACATTTCTAGTGCAGTGGAGAGATGAAAGGGGTAAATTAGAACCTCATTAACACCTTGTGAGTTAGCATTTGATCAGGAGGCTGTGTACAAAAGCATCTTGGTGGAGTTAGAGCAGAAACTATCAGTCAAAGCCTGAACACTGTGAAAATGCCATTCATCAAACTCAAGATGTGAAAAATGGCTGTCAGAAATTCTGCTGTGTGCTTGTTTGCTACATTGATGTAGGCACACTGCCTGCAAGCAGTGCGAATGTGCAGATACTCATAAGCCACGAGTACATACACAACTTATGAATCATTTATGTACCCCTGCACAAATATGAAATGCAATATATGGTCTCATCTGCAACAACCACAGGAACACAGCTGAAAAGAACTTTGTTTTTTCTGGCATCAGCTTGGCTGACAATAAGTGTTGTCATACAAACACATGCCACAGACAAGCTGTTTCTCTCACCAGTGTCGATACTGAAGCATGTGGTGTGGAATTTGCCCATGTAAAACTCCACCCCGATAATGGCAAACATGACAATAGCAAAGAAGAGCAGCAAGCCAATCTGAAGCAGCGGAACCATGGCCTTCATTATAGACTTCAACACCACCTGGAGACCTGAGAGACAGAAAGAGATGAGAGAAAGGAGAGGAAAGAGAGGGTTAGCGGGGCTCCGTCTGTTCCTTGAAAACACCCGCACCGTTGAAAAGACAAAGTGAAAACTTCATGAAGCATCAGAGACTAATTTCCGTCATCTAATCTTAATCTGTTTAATTAAAAAAAGAAAATGTAATTTTCTTGTTACAATAGAGCTTTTTCCCAGCCGACATTCCCGTCGGTCTCAGTAGGGAAAGCACAGGTGTATTAATGGAGGCTCAGTTCCATTAGGTGTCAGTGTAAACTATGACAGTGGACCAACATGCACAAAAGAAAGACCTCCTTTATTTCCTTTTACACACCGACTATTGTGACAAGTCAAAATGTCTTTTGTGAAAACACCTGTGATTCTATAGCTTTAATAGATTATTTGTTAGCATATTCCAAAGCAATTTTTTAACCGACTCAATATTCAAAACTAAATTAGTGTAACAATAACATGGTAGCTTATTACAGTATGTGTATTAATATACATCATATACATATTATATATCAAAACAGTCTCATATCACAGCTTAGAATGTGCAATAACATTTCTACAGTTTGTACAAGCCACTTTGTCTATACTACACAAATGCATCTCAATTATTTTTTTTAAAAATATATTTAGTATATTATATGGATTCATTACACACTGAGTGATGCAGTTCAAGCGTTTATTTCTTTTCATTTTGATGATTATGGCTTGAAACTAATCAAAAACCTAAGTTCAGTATCTTCAGTATTGTAGACTCATTGTGTCACACTCCAACCAAAACTCCTGCAAAGGTTTCCTGAGCCTTTTAATGGTCTCTCAGTCTGGTTCAGTTCTGCTGACTTGACAGTTGTCTGGAAGACAATTATTGACACCCTCACAAGGAAGGTAAGTCACAAAAGGTCACTGCTAAGGAAGCTGGCTGTTTAGAGTGCTGCATGCAAGTATATTAATGGAAAGTTGAGTGGAAGGAAAAGAAGCATAAGCAACAAGAATAACCACAGCTTTGAGAGCATTGTGAGGTAAAGTCACTTTGGGCTGTGGCTGGAGTCAATGTTTCAGGAACCACCACAGACAGATGTATCCAGGACATGGTCTACAACTGTCACATTCCTTGTGCCAAGCCACTCCTGAAACAGAGACCACATCAGAGGCATCTTACCTTGGCTAAGGAGAAAAGGTATTCTTTTCACATGAAAGTAAATTTTGCATTTCATTCAGAAATCAAGGTCCCAGAGTCTGGAGGAAGAGAGAAGAAGCACAGAATCCAAGTTGCTTGAGATCCAGTATGAAGTTTCCACAGTCAGTGATGATTTGGGGAGCCACGTCATCTGCTGGTGTTAGTCAATTCTGTTTTATCAAGTCCAAAGTCAGCACAGCCATCTACCAGGAGATTTTAGATCACTTCTAGCTTCCCTCTGCTGACAGGCTTTATAGAGATGCTGATTTCCTTTTCCAGCAGGACTTGAGACCTGCCCACACTGCCAAAAGTACCAATACCTTGTTTAATGACTATGGTATCACTGTGCTGGATTGACCAGCAATCTCACATGACCTAAAGCCCTTAGAGAATCTATGAGGACTTGTCAATAGGAAGATGAGAGACATTGGACCCAACAATGCATACAAGCTGAAGGCCGCTATGAAAGCACCTCAGCAATGCCACTGGCTGGTCGCCTCCATGCCATGCCGCACTGATACAGTCATTTGTGTAAAAGGAGTACCGAAGTATTGAGTGCATATACCGTACATGGACATACTTTTCAGTAATTTACTGAATACTGAATATTGGGTTTTCATTACCTGTAAGCTATAATCATCAAAATTAAAAGGATGCTTGAAATACATCTCTCGTGTGTAATGAATCTATATAATACTGAGATGCAACAGTATTCTCTCCATGTTCAGGCATTGAAAGAGTTACTTACTGGGGATTCCTGAGACGAGTTTCAGGGGTCTCAGCACTCTCACTGCTCGCAGTGTCCTCAGGTCAAAGTCTGAACCCACCGTGGCCAAGATTCTGTATACAAACAAACATTAACATGCAATAAATATATTTAAAATGATTCCAATACACTGTGGAGCAATATTCTTGTTGTACTACTGAAAAGCACACTGTAGGACTGAAACAAAACTGTACTGATTTATCGATTTATTATAATTTATAATAGATTACAGCAGACTCGTCCCAATAGGGAAAACACATGTGTACTCAGTTAGTACGGCTCAGTTCCATCAAGTGTCCCAGTGAGTTATAGCAGTGAAAAAGGATGCACAAAAGCAGGTCCTCCCCTAAGTGGAATGCAGCCATCAGTAATACACATGTTCTTTCTCTATATAAACATTTACAGAAAAAAAAAAATAGAAAATGCACCAGAACAAATAAACCTCTTGCTTTCAACCACAGTCCTACACACTCACACAACATATAGGCTAGCAACATATGTGCCTCAGTGCGTCATGGACTGCTTACGTATATCTGCTTTTATCTACAAGTGGTTCTTGACTGTGCATACATGTGTGCGTCTGGGCTACTGAGCCACAGCTGGCAGCCCTCATTAAAGGCTGTACACAGAGGGGGAGACTTAAGTGTTCCACTGAAACACACACATAAAAAAAAAACAAAAAAACAACAACACATGCTGTAGGCTAAGTCAGGAGGTGGGGGGGTGGTGAAAAAGGGGACATCAAAATAAGAATTACTGTAAAGAAATAAAGGTAAGTGAACCCTGACAAGGAAATAAATTATTTTCTGTCACATGTTCTATTGTGAGGCATTCCTTCATGGGCTTAAGAAAAAATAGTCCGTAGCAATTTTAAGTGTTGACAAAAGACTGAAATATATTGTCCTTTAGTTTCACGTTTGACATAATTCTGCTGTCATTATGTCAAACTTGGTCTGTGGGCAAGGTCACTATACAAATACAATGTCTTTTAATATCACCTTGTTACAATGTCAGTTTTTTTTTTTACTGTTGCTGTCAAATCTGACCAACAATAGAGGTGAGAAAATGATGGCTTGAGGGGAACCCACTTCATAATCAGACGGAAGTGCCATGAGGTTTTCCCTTCACTATTTAATTAGCAGAAAAAAATACGGGAAGTGTTCAGAGGTCTGGAACCAGCATGGTAGCTTTCACTGAGGAGGCCGGGGTCGTGTCCTCACTAATGTCTTCTGGGAATTCGGAGATTCTGCATTTCCATGTATATAACACAGAGCACAGCAGGGTTTGAAGGGGGGATCGTGGGGGCAGGTTAAATCCTTTCTTGGCATTTATGTAGATTGATAAATTAAAACCATTATTTGTGGTACTTTGATCGATGCCTGTTTGGGATGCTCTAGCCTCAATACATTGATTTAATATTGTTAGAATTCAGACTTAAATAGAATTATTTTAACAGCAAATGTAAACTCAAGGTAAAATATAATAAATGTATATACTAGTTCTCCCACTGTGATTATATTCTGGTGGAGCATAGGAGGGACCCATTAATGCAACACATGATCAAAACAGATCTGGTGGTCAAATGATCTTTGTGTTAGAGTAGTCGTCCATTCTGAAGAGATGAACAGATGTTATGAATTCTGGAGTGTGGACTGTGAAGTGATTTAAAACTAACCAATTAGGTTTTAGTTAGTATTTAGTATTTTTAGGCTTACTAACTACCCCAACACACACTCACACACTCAAGCAGGTGTGCAAAGAAACGTGTTTTTGCTTGTATATAGGCAAAAAGAACCAAAACATTGCACAAACCACTTTCAGCTAAGATGGAGCCTTCCACTATATAATCTTTGGACAAGATTCTGTACAGTTTAATATAAATTATTTTCATCACACATCAGCAGCACTGTGTACAACTATTGTACAGCTACAAACTTCTCTAATCACAGCTTAAAATTTCTGCTTATAGAAATCCTGTAAAATCACAGCACTCACTCATCACACAGTCAAGTTTTGTACCATATATATCTGTAACAATGTTCATTCCCTGTACAGTTAAATCTTGTACTTCGTTATCCTGTAAGGTTGTTGTTGCACAGTCGTATATATCAATGGTCATTTGTTAGATTTTGTAATTCTATATATTCTTAAATGTATACTGTGTCATAAAATATTGCAGTAGAGGTAGTGTGGTAGTAGCAGTAGAAAGTAGTTAATGTATGTGTGTTTTCAGCATGTATATGTAGCCCAGTGGGGCTAGGGGCCTGTTCAGACCTTGCATTAACATCCAATCACAAATGACCAGCTTTAGATTTGTGTGTTCAGACCTGGCTTTAACACAGTATATCATAACTCTTTTCATTAACATTGTGGAAGTAACAATAAATACAACTTGAATCTTTTTCTCTGCTGACAGAGGGTCATGGTCATCATGTCCTGGTCGAGACAGGGTAGGGTAATAAATATACAGTAAATAGCACCATTACAGTCTTCTGTAGTTTTCCATATGGATTCATTACCTTTGTGTCCACATAAACAGTAGTTTGTCTGGACAAGAAACACAAAGGCACTGTACACACAAAGTCAGAGCTACCTGTATTTTCTCAGGAGAGTCAGATCTTTCAGTGTTTTCCAAACATGGTCCAGATGTTTTATAAGTCAGTGGTGGCCAAAGTCATCTTTTATGCTATGGTGCACTGTGACAGGAGGGAGAGGGCAGACGATGCCAATAGGATCAATAAGCTCATCCTGATCTCTGAAGTGTGAGTGTTGGGTTGTAGATGATACTACTCAGTATTATGGACAATGCCTTTCATCATGTGTACACTACACTGCTGTCATATCAGAGCACCTTTGGCTCTAAACTGACACCAGTGACGTGCCCTGAAGAACACCACGGGAGGTCATTTCTATGAGGGGCCATCAAACTGTAGCCTTCAGGAGAAAGAAGAGTTGAAACATTAAACCCAAAGAACAATAAAAGTAGCATCATGTAGAATACCACAACTTAACTGCAGTATTTGTTTCCAAATATAAGCTTTAATATTACACTAATTACTTTTGATCACTTTCAATAAGAACATAGTTGTCAATAACAATATTATCTACTACTGTTTTATCTTAGCTTACTTATAACTTATTTTACTTTTACTGCTATTCTACACTGATCAGGCATAACATTATGACCACTGACAGGAGAAGTAAACAACAATGACCATCTTATGACAGAAGGTCCATGTCCATTCTATGATGAGTCACAACTGTTTTGGAGGCACAAGGGAGACCTACACAGTATTAGGTTATGCCTGATTATGCCTGTTATGCCTGATTGGTGTAGATGATGGATGTATGGCTTCTTAACCAGTTGTAGTTGGTATTTTTTCCTCTTAAGCTGTTGTAAATGTTTTTGAGAAACATTTCACATATTTCCTATGGGATGAAAAAAGTTCTTCTCATCTTATCGTTTATGAAAATTAGCATAATTTAATTGCCTCCTTCAAAGATTTTACTGCATTTTCATGTGTCCCGTCCAACTCTGAAATGAAACCTTCCACTTTGCCTTGTTCATTGGTATAACATATTTGAATAAAAATTATATTCTTCATTAAATCCCACATGGGTCTGTTTTATAAGCTTCTCAGTTAAGTACTGTCAGGAGTCCCAGAGCAGGCAGGAAATCCTCAAGGGAGCGGTAGCTTTTATGTTGAACGTAGAATACACTTGTGACTGACTGAAAGGAATTCTTCACATACTGTATGTGCACACACACACACACACTCATATAAAGTAGAAAACAAGAAAGGTCGCTTATTGCTCCCTGGTTACCAGTTGGCATGGTAACCAACAAAGCACATCTGCACTTTATGGTATTATCATTATGGGAGAAATCTGTCTGCTGGGATGAAAGTGTCCCATTGTAATATAGATATATTGTTTTATTTGATATATTCCATAGACAAGCTTTGAGGCTAATCAAATTATTTGACAGTGATGTATCTGAAAATGCCCCTTTTTATAATTTCCTCATTACTTTTCCAGATGTAATTCTTAATTTATCATTCTACACATCATTTTTCTGATCTACACTGGAAGCTCACTTTTTTTTTATATTAAATCTTCGAGAAGAGCGAGATCAGAGATGAGAGATCAAGTAAAGTTGACACAATGATGAGGACTGCAAAGTAGTGTGAAGATAAAAAAGAAAAAGAAAAAATCTTTACACCGTACTATAGTAATACCACCATGCATGCACATGTATAAATGGATTTTCACTTAATATAATTCTTCTCAGATAAGTTTCAGTGGAGAATAAAATTAACATTCAAAAATTCAAACTCAGTAGAGGACTGTGGGAGACTGCAGTCTAGGCATTAAGGATTTCTAAAACGAAGACTGCTCCAGTTGTGTGTGTGTGTGTGTGTAAGAGAGTGTTTAATGTTGGTAAAAACATTAGAAACATAAATGATTTTTCTCATAACCTTGGCATGAACACGGCACAGAATATTTCACAAGAAACTGAGCAATCACTATTCAACAACCAGAAATGGAAATACTACACAGCACCTTCACCAAGTTCAACCCAACCACAGACCAAATAAATTGCCTCCGTAATCCACAAAAAGCAGACCAAGCTCTGAGGTGCACTATGTGATGGAGAAAGTGAGACAAACTCACAAATTAGGACACCTGTGCCTTTGCCTGACTAATTAACTGAGCATGCATTCATACCTTCCTCAGCTCTTTTGCACCATGTTGGAAAGAAGGCAAGAGTGGCTGAAAGCAGGTATTTTTTAACACTCCAACTTGGACATGCAAGTATAACACAGATATTTTAACTTAAGTGCTCTGTTTTCTTCTCTCCCTACTACTTGATATGAATGAGGATCCAACTCAAACAACCTCTTTTGATCTATTTTTTTTTTATATAAAATAACCATTTCCTTAAGAAATTAACTGGTTAATGTCACAAACAATATTTTCAAATCTTCACATTCACAAGTCATCTTGTGTCAGCTCTAACTACACATCATATGAGAAGCACAGTTGGAGCAGGGTTCCTTGTTTGAACCAATTTTTCAGTGTCACAAAAGAGGTGAGACCAAGAAATACACTTAACTACTTTTAAATGAAGAAAGATCCTAGGAGATATCAACAGCAGCTGGTAACAAATCTAGGAGCACATCCAACTTCTATGCTACAACGTTTCCTGTGCTTTGAATCATATCCCAGAAGTTTCATTGTCTTTCTCGTGCAAACATTCTAAACCATTGATCATCCCACAGATACTTGATCAGTTTGGGATCTAGTGAATTTGGAGGCCAGGTCACCACCTTGTACTGTTTTTCATGTTTTTTTTTTCAAGTTGTTCCTAAACTGTTTTTGTGTGTGTGTCTGTGTCAGGCTGCATCCTGCTGGGGATGGCTGCTATGGGGTGGGGTGTCTGGTCTGGTCTAACAAATACAAATACTGAGAAATCTGAATCTACAAACATCCTGAATTTAGCTTTTAAAATCCCTGTGTACCTTATACATCTTTAGCTGTTTTCGGTTAAAACACAAAGATAAACCCTCTTCTATGTATTATTTACTGCAAGAATGAACACAGTCTATTTAGAATTAGCCACAGCGACCGGAAGGAACAGAATGAATGAATGACCATATAAAAACATGAATCACCCTCTGTGCTGTTTTGATCAATAACTCACTTTGAACTGTTAAATGTGTCTGTGTGCATTCACATTTGCAATGAAGGGATGAGCTGATGACTGTGTAGACAGACGGTCAGGGAGGAAGCAGGCTGAAGAAGAAGCTATGAGTTTAATATCCCTTTATCATCACCACAATATATCCACGTGGGTGCCAGACACTGGCACAGGAAATATGGACGGTGATGCTATCGCCTGTCACTCTTTCACACATACACACCACTTCCTGTTGTATGTAAAATTATTTAGAGTATTGTCTGCAGCATTTCAGTAAAGACCAGGTAGGCACTGTTGGGATTACATTCATCATATGGATCGTACAGAGCCTGTTTTTTCGATCCCTAGACAGCCAGTTAGCTAGACATCAAGACAGAGTACATGTGAAACAGAATGGGTCAGGAACGTCTGAATGCACTGGCCAAGCTTTCCATGGGGAGGGACCTAGTCAGGTCCATGTCTGATTTCAGTGAGAGGGTAATTGATCATCATTGTGCTGCTTTGAAAAAGAGAGGAGAAAAGGTTCAGTAGGTGAGTAATCCAAGTAGTGAGTAATGTGATTGCACTTCATGCAGGCTATAATTAGCGCAGCGGTGCAGTAGTAAATAATTTAAATCAAATCAGCATTATTTGCCGTGTATGTACTGTATGTACACATGAACAAGAAGTTTGTTCTCTGCATTTAACCCATTTATGCTGGGTTAAGATACCTCAGCCATGGACATAGAGGGGATCATACCAGTGACCTCACGGCCCCAAAGCTGCTTCTCTAACCAGACCACAGCTTCACTGCACATTATCAACCTCGGTGCCACTGCTCTATGTTCTGGTTTTGCTGCACCTAATATGACATGGAGGAGATGAACTGAATCAGATGTAGAGAGGAGTCAGTTCATGTTTTATTCAAACTAAAATAGCTGCCTCTCAATCCAAACCTGCTCAACTAATAAATGGCAGCTGTCTAATTGTTACTGGTGGTATCGTTACTGGTTAATTTTCCTATGGAATGGAGTGGGTCCCCTTAGCAATTTATAGTCCAAGTAATTTCGTGTGGGAACTAATGAGGACCCACATGCATTAAAAAACTGTTGTTATTTATTTTTAGACCACATCTGAGATGTATTAAGCACAATGTGGTCAGCTCAACACAGAGATAATACAAACAATGTCATTCATTAAAAACTGAAACAATGCCACATTTTGCTTGGAAATGAAAGTACGTGAAGCAACTGGTAGTTTACAATGAACTGCACTTTTTGATGCAGCACCATTGACAGTTCCCTAGGCCTGCCTAGAACTTCACCCCCCCCCCATGCTTTGCATGAAATAACTAAAGCTTGCAAGTATTATATTTGTTTAGAAAGTAGGCTGACCGATTTTAATTGAAACATGCTAAGGCCGCCAATGCTAAAACTGGTCATTAATAAACTCATATTTTTACAAAAAGTGATGCATAAAAACAATTTTAGTTCTATAATAGGACCAATCTTTAAGAGCGATCACATATTTTTTAAATCACAAAATGTTATTCCTTTAAAGAAAGAGACATATGAGGATACAAAAAGAAAAAAAATGAAATGAACAACAGACAGGTGGAATCGGACAGAAAGATATAGCTGAGAACAAGAGGAAAATGGAAAACGCAGCGCTCTTGAGAGGCAGAGTGATGTAGTTTAATTACTGCGACCCTGCCCAGCTGGGGGCCGGGGGCTGTGATTGAGTTTTTCACACATCCCAGTAAGAGGAGACGGGGGCTCTCTGAGGACAGACAAGAGAACATGGTGCTGACAACCTGACTGAATAACTGCTGCCTGTCTGCGTGATCATTACCAGCTGGTCACGCACTGTCTGCCTCACCGTCTGTCTCTCTGCTGAGTTGTCTGTCTCACATCTGAATCGAACCGACCAGTGAATCTTTTAATATAACACCTGCCTGTCGGCCTGTGGCTCACAAACTCATTCCTCCATCATTTTTGGGGAAATGTCTAGAACTAAAACAGTTGTCAGTATACACAGACACCAGTGTGAGTCAGAGCTACTCCAAGAGCCTTTTTGACTGAGGGAAATAACAAGAACATATTTCATATAAACATATCAGATGTCAGGACCTTCTAACAGAGTTTAGGACAAAGACAAACAGCACAAGGAGCACATGAGGGAAGCTTGATTTAGATAGTTCCAGTCTGACAAACATTAGGTTTATTTGCCAATTCTTGAAGACCGTTTGTCTACTCAAATATCTGACTCTACTGGAGTACAACTGTCATTGACCTCCTAATACTTCCAACTAGTTTCAACAAAAGTCTTGTAAGATAATCATGTCAACATTTCCCCTGATTAGTTTCCATGACCAGTCAGTGTGAAGATGTTGCAACACATCTATACCACTGTAACTGCCTGTTAATTTATGTTGTGAAGAGACCTTATTTTTAAGGCACCTCTATTTAATTTGCACAAAATATACAGTAGTATATTACTGTAGGTTAACTGGTGATTCTAAATCGGCCGTAGGTGTGCATGTCTGTCTCTCTGTGTTAGTCCTGCGATAGACTGGCGACTTATCAAGGGTGTACCACGCCTCTCTCCCAATGACAGTGAAATGACAGGTTACAGAAAATGAATGAATGAATGAATGAATGTCAGTGTGTCACTGTCGGGAGTTCAGTGCTAACACTGTATCCTAAAATGATCTCTGGTGTATCTGTTCTGTTTCATTACATGAGCACATGGATGTATAGGCACACACAACGCATGATGATGAAATTAACCTCATCATTAGACACAGACCATTTCTTGCCAATTAAACCTCATTTCTACCGTCTCATCTAATAGGAAACGAGGCAACCAATCATGAAACGGATTTCAGTATGTCATATCCTGTTTGTGAACAAAAATGGACTGTGTGTATGTGTGTGTTTGTATGCATGTGTGTGCATAGTGGTAGGCCGTATTGCCATGACGTTATACGATGCGAGTGGACAGCTGCGACAGTGAGGAGAGCAAGCATTTCCCACAATGCACACGAGGACAGACGGGGGTACTCATGAACTCATCGTGGCTGCCAGAACCACTCGCCATCAAATTTGGTTGCCGTGGTTCTAAATTAGTGATGCATGCATGTGCAAACATGCCCGCACACACACAAACACACACAGACACACACTCACGTGTACACATGCAGGTTTCCTCTAGATTAAACTCATGAACAAGAAAAAAGACAAAAGGCACTAACTGGCTGAAATGCTTAGGTTAGGATGTAACAGCAGATCACATTATAAGTGCAGGTCATACCTTACCTGTCTTTGTCTAAGCAGCAAATATCATATCAAAAACAGATACAGTAGATACAGTTTCATCAATACGATTTTTAGAAAAGTGCATATTATTGGTTGAGGCTGAACTTAACATTCCACTGGTTCAAACTACAGAATAAATCAACAGGAGCCAGCTGGCAAAAACGTAGATGTACATACCCTGCTTTCTTATGGCGTACTTAATGAAAACCAAGCAGGTCTTATCGCACCACCTCAGACTAGGCAAATGCTGTTGAGGATGAATTGGACGCCTGCACACCAGGTTCTGAAAACATCTCCTTGTTTAGTAACTGAATATAAAAACTGTAAATACTAAAAAAGAGTGAGTCTGCCTGTGTTACAGTAAGAACACTCTCTGGTCAAAAGCCAACTAAGCACACACACAAAAAATGTTGGTTTAAAAAAAAAAA
>JASGAT010347693.1:0-13905 GCA_030220025.1 Chelon auratus
TAAAAAAAAAAAAAAAAAAAAGTGGTAAAAATAATGAAGTTTGCAGTGTCTCTGAAAAATGTGCAATCTGATGACTGTGTGGTGGGAAGACATTAAAGTGGAGTTCAAATAAACAGCTGCCAAGCAATATCACCTGCAGCAAAAGCTTTATAAACAGACATTTATAATGTCACGCAAGCGAACCTCTGTCTCACGCCAGGCAATCTAATGAAAATCACATTAAAGTGAGTGGAAGTGGGATAACTGGAATTTGTGGGGCCGGGTGTTGGGATTTCATTGGCTGAGTTTGAAGAACACAGAGAAACTTCTGGGTTGTTTATCTCCAGTACAAAAACCCCCATTGTTACACTCTGTACCGTAGCTGTTAATTACGCCGCTCTGAAAATTAAAAGGTGGGGAAAATTTGACGAGACGAGGAAATTCTGCCCTCGTGGCTAGAATTCAGCTCATAAAAGCAGAAACGGCCGAGCGTCTCGGCATTTGACAGCGTGGAAGCCGCAGTGCGGAGCTAAGATGGAATGGCATGTTTACCAACGATGGTAAACGTTTAATTTGACAAGCGTGGCTGACAGCCTGTGATCATTTACATGGGAGACGGGAATTTATAGCATTTGACTTCTGTCATCTAATATCAGTAATACTGAAGCAGCCAGCGATGTCGCCACTCCACGCATCAGTAGGAGAGAAGACAAAATGGCTAGCAGAGCGTGTTGGGTTTTCTTTACGGCTCAAAGAAATGGCGGGGCTTCTCTCATACACCAGATAGATATTGATTAGGAACAAGTTTGTAAAAGGCTGATGAAGCTAAAACAGCACCACAAGCAACTCTGAAAACAACGGATGCGGAAGCGTCGAGCTAATATCACTTAATTTGATGTTCGCTGTCGGGTTGCATCACCGTTTACAAATGGCTCTCCGCGAGATCTGACTGGTGTGAGTTATGAAAGCGAGCTCACAACACCATCAGCCATTGGGAGCCCTTCAAGCAAGATGACATTAAAATATCTGCACTCTAATATTGATAGTATTGCCACGGCAAAGCCATTTAGAGCCCGAGAGCAGGAAGGCCGTTACTTTGTAAAATGAAGGGAGCTCTATTAAAGGAAGTGTATTATATGAATGTGTGAGCCGTGTTGTTGTGACATTATTGGAGAAGGACCATCCTGTCAGCGAGACCCGTCCAACAAAGAACACAGATTCACTGTGAAGCACTGATGGGCACTTTAACAAAGAATGTGCACATGATGTGAGGGTCACACTCCAGCAGGTCATACAATACAGTCTCCCCTCCCTCTCTCCTTCCCTCTCTCCCGCTCTCTTTCTGACTCTCTCTCTCTCTCCATGCCACTTGCAGAGTCTATAGAACCATCTCCTGTGCTTCAGGGCTTTTCAATGTAGTTATTCAAGCAGAACACAACTGTGTGCCTCCATCTGATAGAAGGTTAAGGACCTCTTCACTGTTCACAAAAAAGCCCGCCACATAGAGGTGAGGCCAGGCTCACCTCAGGGAAGAAATCTTTCTCTGTCCTCCTCCTCCTTCTCTTTCACTCTTCCTTTTCTCCTGGCACGGTGAAAAGAAAGGTTCAAAGGATAATGGCTGTCTTATCACTATGTAAAAGGGGAATGGGAACTCCAGCGAAGTGCCTGGCCTTTTGTGACAATGAAGAAAAGAGCAAAAAGTCTATTTCACTGTGGTATATGCACTGGAACAGTCCATGACCACTTAAAAGGAGAAGGCTGCTGGAAGACAGTCAGGGGGCGTAAGGCCGGGCAGCTCTTTAACTAAACTAGCAGCAAACACATCTGAACCAAATAACCTCCTTTGAAAAAGAGATCCAGCGGGACTGTATTAGGTCCTGGCGTCGGCTTATTAGCAACATAACATTTATTCACGATCCAGAAGGAAGTGATTTCATACTACAGCCTTGTTTTTGTCATAAATCCAGCCCTGTAAATGGAGATATGATTCAGCAAATATTAATATACTGCCACTTCACACTGTCTTTAGAATTTCTTGGTATCCAGGAATTTCACCTTGGCTTAACTCATGCTAATAAATCTTACATTAGGCGCTGTGTGTCGTGTGGTTTTTATTCCTTTAGTGCCAGTGCGAACGTTAGAAGACATTTTCAGAGTATGTGCAGCATCCGGATGCTGCTGCCGCTGTCCCGGAGGAAATGTCTTTTACAGGCTGGACGGTTTGATAGATTAGCGGTATTCAGGCAGTACGTAATGCAGCTTTGAAAGTTTTAGAGACAGCAAAGTTTTTCACGACATTATTATTTTTTCTTTCCCTTATAAGCTTAATATTTTTGGTTTCAGTGCTGGTTCCCAATTTGCCTGCCATGTCTGTCTGTGAAATGTACTTTTCATTACTGTGACCACTGGAGGTAATGGAGTTATTGAGCTGCATTTGAAGACTACGCTATATCAAAAATTCAGCACAATGAGGAAAAAATGATCAAACGTGGTGGAAAAACACCACAATAAGTTACACATAAAGGTCCAGTGAGAAGGATTTATGGGTATTTATCAGCAGGAATGGTATACAGTACGTGCTTTGCTTAGTGATCAATCATCTCTAACTACAAACTGATGAGTTTTCATTAGCTTAGAATGAGCCCACATCTCTACTGGATTCTTGGGTTCTCTTGGCCTAGGCCCGCTACCTGCAACCTGCAACCTCACCACTAGATGTCACTAACTCCTTGAAAGTCAGACATTTTAGGTAAATCGGTGGGAAACCCGATAACACACACCCATTGAGGGGTGACAGGGGACGGTGAAACCTGAATTGTGTCCCTTATGTCTATTCTGGGATTTAGTTTTCATTGGCATTCATTGCAGTAAACCCAACTTTTTAGTGATTTCGTAGTCTTTTCAAGATAATCAGCCACGACTCTGACATAATATCTCTGCAGACATTCTGGATGAAACACACTCGTCAGCAGGCTGTCAAGCTTGAGGAGTTGATCTTCTGCCCACGCGGAAAAAGGAAGGTTTGCCAAGGACATTCACAAAAGGGTCACAGATCCATTCCTTTGCACTTCTTGGGTTATCTGCGCTTTGAAGTGCCGGTCAAATTCTGTCAGTTTCGAAGCCAGGTGACTGCGCACAATCTGGGCAAAGGACAGTCCAGTGTCATTCTCTCAAAATGCGATGCTGGGGACTATCTAATATGCTCCTGTTCACTAACCAACTTGAAGACATTTCTCCCCTGAAAAGACAAACTGAGTTCATGCTGAAGATGTCACACATAAAAAACAGTTTTTACCCGCTCCACATGTTGTATTATATTACTGTATTTATAGAAATTTACAGAAACAGCTCAAAAACCCTGACCAATGTGCTCCCCCTTGTGGTGAGGAAAGGAACAGCACTGACTGACAAATGTCCTCGTAGAGTCTAAAAAGCTAGATCATTATTATTCAGGGGCTTTTTTTTTACCAAATCATATTGTTTCCTCACAGCCTGGTACCAAATGATTTCCATAACATGCTTTAAATAATTTAAATCAGTTCATAATGGATGCACTGTTTTACCCTAATGAAGGAGCACAGCTATATTCAAGGCTATTTCTGTTGTAACATGAGTACATTTGATATTAATGGAAGTGAGTGGCATGTCAGATTACTTAAGATCAACTCTCTCATTCAGGGAAGAATTTGATTTTTTTTTTTAAACTGTGTGATTAGTTAGCTTAAGAGTAACGTAACGGCAAGGTTCCATATCACACTGCTCCCAACATCCTAGGGAAAAAAAATGAGTTGTCCTATTTCTGTCATACAGCATGAGATTTAATCCCACACCTGGTGCAACCTTTACATTTTGTGTCAATCCATATGTTTGAACAACATCACAAAAACGCATGATAATTCAAAAAAAAAAAAAAAAAAATTGTTGGCGAATGATGAATTATGCATCAAAGGACAAATGCATCAATAAAGGCTAATGTGCTCTGTTTTTGGACAGGAAAACAGCAGAGGTGCCAGGTGACAGGGAGAGATTTAAGAGCTCTGGAAATGAATTATGACAGCGATTTAGATAGGTGTCAAATGCAAATTTACATTCAGCTCACGGCTGAAGGCTAGCAAAGGAGCTTTCCCGCAATTTGGGGTTGACACTGATGTAGATCATATCTGATACCAAAGGAGCGATGGCCTGAGCCACTGATAGTGACCTGAGAGTAGTTGTGCCTGTCCTTTTTGGTGAGGCTCGGTTTTTGTGTTCGCTCCTAGTGTGGCCTAGCGCAGGTGGTATCTGTTTTTTTTTTCCCTTGTCTTTAAAAAACACTTGCGGCTTCATCTTTATGCAATTGGACAGAATGGTGCTGTGTTCGTGTTCTGTATTTATCCGGCAATTTTTGTGTCAAAGATGACACTGATTTGCGCTTGCACAACCTGACACTGAAAATAATTTTAGGATTTTGAGGACCAGGGTCTAAGTCCCCTTGTTGGTAAGTATCCATTCTTCTTAACTGTCTCTGAGGAAGGGGCTGAATCTCCAGAGGTAGCAGCCTGAGGCACTGATGTAAAGCCTGCACCACTTCCTCACGTCAGAGTGGGTTAAAAAGTCCAACAGGGATCAATGAAATATCACATTAATATTATCATTACCATTATGACAGACAAGGGTCACGGTCAAGGAGAAAACCCAGCTGGCACTGCCCCTTCATCAACACTCCCCTCGCTGAACGGCATCTAATATTCTATTACAATGATGGCAATTAACAGAGAAATGATAGCGACCCACTGACAATGGACAAATTTGTGACAACCCTTTCAATTGTTCTTTTGTAGAGGAAATCTATATCATTGTCTGGGAACGTTGAGCTGCACTGTGCTGCATCCACGCTTGAGCGCTTTTACAAGTGGTGCTCTAACGAGGAGCAGAGGGCAAAATTTTAGCTCCCTATAAGCTCCTGCAATTACACAAGGTGGCAAAAGGGACACTGTTCTTAAGCGATGGGCGAGCTAGATGGGCAAGCTTTTTTTTTTTTTCTTTCTTTCTTTTCCAGAGGCCAGGCCTGCTTCGTTTAATCTGGAACATAACCTTTTTTTTTTTTTCCTTTGCCAAAAGGAATATTCCTTATTATAATGGATGAGTAGCAAACCACAGCAGAAGTGGTAAAAATGCACGGACGGTGAGCAAACTTAACCCACACACATACAGTTAGAAAAAGCACAGTGATGTAGGGTGAAGAGGTGCTTCTCTGATGTCTGCTCTGTCTAATGGATTTCTTTATTTTGTGTCTATTTCAAAACTTCTTCAACTGGATTTTTTGTCTATTATTTTTCCTCTAATCTTAAATCTGCATACTGTTTTACCAAACACAGTAATATTTTTGGACAGAAAATGACAAAGACTTGATGGGAGTGCTACACGGTAATGAAAAATTAATAATGGATAATCACATAATTGATGATGGCCTTCACATGTCAGGACGTATATTGTTTATGATTATACTTTGGTGAAGCCCACTGAAGAGCAACGCAGAGGAAATGAGCTCAGTAGTACACGATTCATCTTTTATTTTTTATTTGAACTGCTGGAAAATAAAATCGACAGACAAAAGGGATTCAAGTGTTTTCCAGCAGTTACTCCACAGAAATGCATGTGCATGTAATTATTAATGATATACACCGTTGGCGGAATGTCAACACTTATTGCAGTTACTTCCCTTCATGTTGACATTAACAAAATGGCTTGAGAGAAACGGTTGAGGAAGACAATTCCTCAAATCTGTCAGGATTACATATTTATGAGGTCCCCTGCTCAGCATCCAAGGAGGTCGCTATGGTGATACAAACTGATGTATATTCTAACAATGAACTTTGTGTGTCAAAGAATGCCTCGGAGCATTACTGAAATGGTTAGTACAGATCCTGCCATGGGGCTCTGTGTAGCTTCCAGATCGGCAAATACACAATTAAAAAGACAGTCATGCTGTGGCCACTCTAATCAATGTACTGTTACAAAGAAATGTAATAAAAGGATGATGGAGTGATGCCTTCAGGAGGCTGCCTTATTGTTAGGGCAGAGTGTAACGCTGTTGTGCCGCAAAAAATATTTTATTAGCACAGCTCTGCACAACTCTGCTTCCTCAAAACAAAACCAAGTTAAAAATGAGTCATATTTAGACCCTTTTTTCCCGTAAACACACCATATTTCTGGCAAATGCAGTTTTATGGGTGTGTTACTCTTAAGAAACCCCAATTATGCACTATACAGATATAATACTGTCACCCAGGGAGTCTTGTTTACCTACTATTTTCACACTTTGAGGTAAGATTACAATTAAAGATGCTTCTGTATGGTTCCATCCTTAAAAAACAACCAACTGTGTTACAGAGCATATTGTATAAGCTGGAAAAAAGATCGCTGCATCTTTCATATATCATAAAAGCCAGCTTTGCGACTAGGTGATGTATTGCACATTTAAAACTGCCACTTTGACCCCTTTACAACAAAACAGGAAATCATTTATAAGGTTCTTCCTTCCTACGTGAATGGGACTTCAGTATGTTGCGGGGTCTGGCCCTGTGTTTGGCCTCACAGAGGCATGTCCACACAGTTGAGCTCAGTATGCTTGAGGAAGTAGGACTTGGCCTCGTCCATCAATCTGCCTGTCTTCCTTTGCCAAGCTGCAGGGAACTACCCATTATAGAGTCATTTTATTAATAGGGCCCCTTTCCTCTCCGCCACACTCTTGCAGAGTGCCTCCTCATTCTGTCAGAATAGAGTATGCCTGCAAGCCACCTCCATGAAACTGCTGCACCAGGGCCCTCCCTCATTCTCCCATGTGAAAGCTCAGACTGGAAAATATTGTGCTTTCAAGCTAAAATAGTATTTGGAGAGGTGAGCAATCCCTAAGCCCTAGAGCAAACAGTTTAACATTGAGGACTTATTTAAAATGATGTCCTTCCTCCTGGAAAGCCAATCAGATTTGTCTTTCAGTAGAGACACACATACACGGATGCACACACACGTATACATGAAGCGCATTTTACATCTTACACTCCTCTTCCCCACCTCCTCCTCCTCCTTAATGCAAATATGGCTGCAAGCAGCGCTGGCTGGAGGGCAGAGAACAGTCAGAGGATACATTTTAAATGTTTGGAGAAACTGTGTGTAGATGCAAAAGATGAGAGGAAGAGGTTTGTTTTAATAGCTTGACCATGTGAGGGGATCACGGAGGATGAAAAGGATTACTGTGGAATCAACTTCTATTACAGATTTATAAATAGAATAAGATAATTATCTATCTAATTAACTAATATTCATTTTTAATCTAGTAGCTGTTACTTCATGTGAATCTTTAATGTGCTTCTTTGCCAATAAAATATTCAATCAACATCTCTTTTAATGTCCGCCTTGTAGACTTCAGTTACGCCATCTCTGTTTTCTAGGCTCGAGCAGTAAACACATACAAGTGTCTAAAAATGGCTACCAGTGTTTAAACCCTCTCCAAGCACCTCCTCAGATATAGCCCAGTTACTCTGAAGCTTAAAGCAGCCTAATTAAAATCTATTATAAATGTACATAGGCTCAGACGTTTAATTATTGGTACTTGCTTGCTCACTGTATGGCTCACCCAGTATTTAGGAGCTTTCCAAATTTTAACGCTTGTCAGAATCAACATGAAAATAACGGCTGAGTCAGTGTTATGCCCCAGTGAATCACAGAAATCCCGCGTTAGAGGGTTTAGAGCTTGGTTGCTGGCTAGCTCATCCATCCGTCATTTTGTCTTTAACTGTGTGCGTAGAATAAAAATAGCAGTGGTATTACTGCTACATAACAATACTTACAGGGAGGCATTCAATTTACTGTTGCTTCATTATAATAATGACCAATATGATGTTTATTAAGCCGAATGTTGTTAATTACTTTATACTGGCCAGTGTCATACTGACCGTGTACAAAAGACGGGCATAGTCAGAGACTCCAAAATATCTCCATCTCCAGCTGACTCCCATTCAGAAACTGCCATCTTCTCTCATTGTATCCTAAGTCATTCATTTTTTTTCACCAATCATTTGATGGCCTAATTCCAGTTCTGCTGATCAGTGATCTAGTGCTCCTTTAGATAATAACTCCATATTAGGCCTTAAAGAGAGGTACGTCTGGAGGTGCCTGGCTTGATTAACGTGCCTGGTCTTAGGTTCAGAGTTTGATCCACCCCTTGCTCTACCCCATATTACTTTTAGTTAAAAAAAAAAAAAAAAGACTGAGACACCCAAATGCCAGACTCAAGGTATAACACTGCAGTACACTGTCCAGCTTTTTATATACAGTCTATGAACACCATGAACACAACCATGGGTTATTCTACATTGCAAAATGGGGCCATACACTTGTATTATGCAATGCAAACATATTTTGGCGAGATGGCTTTTGAAATTGATAGCTCTGTCCGCCTAGTGATTCAAAGAGGATCCCTTCTTATAATGCTGTATGTACCGAGGCAATGACGAAACCCCAATGCAGTCTCGGCAAACATGGAAAGTTTCATTCACACAGCAGAAGAACAAACATGTTCCGATTCAATGAGCTTATTAATGAAATAAGAGGTGTCTACACTACAGTGAAATAACACAGCGGAATACGGGCTCAACTGGGTTCTTTTCTTCAGACTCGAGGAATGACTAGAGAGGCATTAACCTTGGTTGAAAGAGAGCGTGCCATTCTCGGTGATAGTGCCTTTGCTCTTTTTCACATGTGAATCTAAGAGATGGCCTTGAATTGGAGAGGCTGATTTCAGTTCTCTTTGTTGGTGATGAGTATACTCAGGAATGCAATGGGCTCCCACTGCACCTTGGCGGCTACCTCAGCTGAACTAAAGGACACAGGCAGTAATACTAACCGTGTTAATAACCATCCAGAAAATAAAATGTAATCAAAGAATTCATGCTTCAGAGAAAGGCGATGGTATGCCCTAATGTTCTCAGGTCCGATCCCTAAATCTCTCTGAGGAGACAAGGTGTGTATTATGTACTTTCAATATCAATAGGTGAACAAGGGGGATAAAATGAGGCGCTAGCTTGAATTGAATAGTATTCATTTTACTCACAATGGCTAGTGTCCCTAATACCTGCAGTGTTTTACTTAGATTAGGCTTAAGCTTTTTTTTAAAGGCCATTTCAATAATTTGACATTTCTCCCCAGAATGGGAGAGAACGAGAACCGATAAAAACTTTTTCCCCCTTTTCATGCAAAACACTTTCATCTGTCAAGTCGTGATAGCCCGTCTCTCTTTGTCAGCATAAATACGGGAGCCCCTATTTGAATATGGTTACACATCCCTCTATTTATTAAAGCTTGGATTAACATGACAGGAAGTTTTGTCTGGGGGCTCTTTAAGATGGCTCAGAGAGGCAATCTGGTGACAGTAATAGGATCCAGCTAATATACTTGACTGATGCTCCTTTCCCAGTGTTATAAAGCAGAACAATGGAAGTGGGGTTCTGGGAGTGAATACATTGTGTTTTGAAAGTGTGTGTGTGCGTGTGTGTGTAATGTCTAGGGGGACGAGGGTGCGCTAATCAGCCAGAATACCATCACTTAGCAAATATAAGGGCTGAAGAAATAAAAATACTAAAGGTCACGGAGCAATTCCATCAGGAGAACTATGCTACAATTAACGGAATAGACAAAGGCGTTGACATTAGCGGGAGCTATAATAATGTTTTACTCCAGTGTCTGTGAGTTTGTAGAGATTTGTTAAAGGTTGGCTTTAAAAAATAAACAGAGATTTGTTTGATTCTTGCTCTTCCACCACCAGGGAATTCTGTGAGTTGTTATTTTTTTGTGCTCTGATGTCAGGTGTTCAGGGATTACCGGTCCAACCATTAAGAGGAATTTATTCTCTATTTATAGATCATATGTCAATGAAGACAGTTCTGCTGTATGAGCACTACTGGGATAAAACATGTAGAAATGAAGCATGCGATTAATGCTTCACATACAAATTAATTTATCAGTTACTGAAGTGGGGTTTCACACCTAGTTTGTAGTTCGGAAAGCAGGGTTTCCTCAGCAGCTCAGTCTGTTTGCTGTGCCGTGAACACAGCAATCGCACCCCGCTCTGGAACAAGTCAACTGAGCTCAGACTTGTTAGAGAGGGTGGTCTCAGCCTGCTTAGAAACATTATTTGCAGATTAGTTTGCAGTGAGAACACACATTTACCCACGGACCAATGCGGCTACTATTCATGAGCTAATAATTATACGATCATGCAGTTTGCCTGATGTGGAATAGGCCGTTGCATGCCTCAAGAGCGCATCTTCTCCTTCTAAGATGTCTGGTGGCAGCAGTGCAACTTCTCAGCGTATACGTGTTTGATCAAACTGAACATCATGTACAGAACACTGGTACATGAACCAGAGAACAACAATAAATGCCAGAGTCACTCTCCCTGCTCCTGCTCTACATGCAATGTGATTATTTCCTGACTTCTTGAATCTTTTCTTCTCCAAAATGATGACCAATTGCAAAACAGTCTGGAAGCGCATAGTGTTGTAGGCGTGTCAGACTTTTGTCGATTGCCCTTTGAACGCAAACCAAACCCAGGTTGAATGCAACACTAACAATATTGCATCCATTACTTCCTGGATCCAACTGCATATAAAAACAGAGAAACAGACAAATGTTTGACGGTTACAGTCTTAACAGTGCTTAGTATTCAAATCCAGAGATCTGATGACTTCACCTTGGGCTGTAGGAGCCTGTAAAGTGTAAATGTACATATTTTATTAGTTTTATAGACCAAGTGATAAAGGAAGTAATTGAGAAAATGAATGGCACATTACTTCCTAATGAAAATTATGATTAGTCGCAGCCCCACAGGAAAATACAGGTTGTTGCTAGACGAGTACGCTGGAAATCCATAATCTGCTTTCAGTTAAACCCTAAATAATTCCCACAGCGTCTCCGTATATTGGACTGAACTCTGAGCTGTCATTACACTGTCACTGTAACAACAGCTCTTCTCTGTTTACCTTTTTGTTGTCTATTTGTTATTTTCATTGCAGGATCATTTTTTGGCAGACTTCACTGTGATCCATGTTTTTTGCTGACGTTCTCCTGTAGTTAGATCTATTCCTGTCAGTACCAGAGTGCTGAGAGGCGCGTGCTTATAGACATTTCCATATGTCAGAGAGCTATGGATGGACTGGGTGTGTACGTGAGTTTGTGTGTGTGTGTGTGTTTAAGCTGGGTTAGCAGATCAAACACACATCTGTTGGAAAGATAGAGGAGAATCTGTGCTTCTCCCCCAAACCTCTCAATACTAATTAACGATCCACTGATAGTGGCCAAATGCCAGCTGTCATTAGCATCCAACACAACACAAGTACACAGATGTAAATGTGCACACACAGATGCTAGATGGTCATCTGCACCAGACCGACACAATCCAGCTGTGGATGAGACATATAATGTCTTCTGTTGTTATTCTCTACTTCCCATGAACAAGATGAAGACGAAAAAAACAAAATAAATCAAAAAACCTGTGTGCAATTACACGGAAAAACTATATTGAACTTATCACACAGTCAACGACATGGTGATCTGATCTATACTATATAACGGCTGATAATAAGATATGCCTGTTAAACAGACAGCACTGCATTCTTAAAGACGCTGAATGACAACCTCAATTCTCGAGTAGCTGTGGACCTTTGACTCCTTCACTGATAGTGCCATTTGCGTGCTCTCATGCAGTGTGCTCGGTAAAAGCATCTGACAGCTATCTTTGATTTTATTTAGCAAGGATTTCAGCTATGCCTGTATCTAAAAGCGTGTGCCACCCACTCTCTGTCTCTTGTGTGGTTTTCTCTCCGCCTGGATCTGTCACTCCGTGACTTGGTGACAGGGTCAGATAGAGAGAGCAAAGCGGTGAGAGGTGCGACACTGCGAGCAGATGAGGGTCTCCCCGTATGGAGGCCCCCAGCACGACGCCCATCACAGCTACCCAGACAGCCGCCAGTTAGTCCGAATAATGCCAAGCACACTGGCTCCAGCAGGGAGCCCGGAAACCACATGGAGGCCAGTAGCCACCGGACGACCAGGCAGAAATAAATCAGTCTCATTATCGGTAATCAAACCATGCTATCATTAATGTCCATTAAAATGTGAAAACCCAATACACAACGATTATACAGAGGGCATATCATACCAGCTATCACATCAGATTTGCTGCTTGTTGCTCTGTGTTTAATAGGTGTCTGTGTCTACAGTGACAACAGCTAGGGGAAATGCATCAACCTAAAACTCTTCCCTGAAAACCAGAGTGCAGCCCTGTCTCGTCTCTCCTCCTCTCTCCCAGTGCAGCCTGCCTGCCGCCATCTCACGACAGCATCTCTCCATCTCTCACAGCCCTCTGATCTCTGTGTCAACAGGCGTCACAAGCAGCTCACACTAACTCAGCATGCATCAGCCCATCTGCAAGGCAAACCAGCTACAAATGCATTTAGCATAGACTCCGGGTACGATTAATGGCACAGTTAGCGAATACTGTAAGTGCTGATGTCTCTACACCTGACAAGGTACCACTTTCCCAGCAATATAGACAGCTCATGAACCTTTCTGCGGATATTCTACACTGAGAATTTACGAGCAGCAGGTAGGAGATCAAAGCTGCAGCTGACAGGCTCTGCAAACACAAAGATTTATTCAACTCATCAAGAATTGTCGCAATGTTTCCTCAGCGGCCTCTTATCTTGGTATGTACCTATTCTGATGGGGGTTTATTAGTTATCAGTGGGATAGGTGGGAGGCTGCGCGGTTGTCCAGCTCAGGTTCAAGCTCATACAGAGGTTGTGATGACAGGATCCGAAGCACTCCGTGGTTACTCAGTGGAATTCAAATGCCAATCCCCTTGCCCAGCGCCATCTCCTCTCTCCCCCTTACGTTTGTCATCTCTCTCTCCCTCTTCCCTCCCCTCTCCCCCCAGTGTTTGTCAGGGTTGGTGATTAGCTGTCACCCTCTGCAGAAGCAGATAACACCCCACACAGCCTGTTTCCCCTCTGGGAGCATGCACACACGTAAAATGGGAAAACACACAAACAGATACACAAGTGTGTGCACATGCATGCAAACTAAAGACACTTCAAAACTCTGTCAAATGCAGTCAAAACGGTGATGAGTTTATTTATGCAGGCATTTATCAAGACTTCAGGAATACTCATCCATATAAGCTCTGTGTGAAATTTGGCATCATTTCATGAGTTCCAGTTCTTATCAAGTCTGACTCCAATTCATTTATTTGCTGCAAAATTAGGCTGCCATGAACAGTGGCCGTAGTGGGTCTCTTCATGGTGAAGACAAAACCTAACATACCGTACAGTATTTTAGGTGAAATTAGCAAAATTAGGATGAAAGTCCATCTAGATTTGTTTTCTAAACACACCAGCTTTTGCTCTTCAACTGTTGCTGCTGATGCAAAAGTATTCTATAGATATAAATCCAAGCACCCATTGTGTTTTTTAGCTCCGCCTTCTTTATACGGCCACTCCGTGCAATTCTGGCCATCAGTCTCAGGTATCCAATAGCGGACAGTGGGACTCGTTGTCCTGGTAACCGAGAAAACCGAGCAAAAGACTGTTCTGGTCATGTCTATCCCAAACTGTATATGTCAAACCAAAAATTACCACAACAAAGACAGCAAAGGCCATTTGTGAGAGCAGATCAGCCAGTAACTGAATGTTGCTGGTGAGCTGTTGTCACAATATTGTTGTCATAGAGACAGCTCAGGTCCGAATGCAGCGATTTTTGATGAAGCGCTCTCCAGCATAATCCTAAGGAAAAATGCCAAGGAACTATAAGGATACACTCCCTTAGTTGATTTACAGTCCTAATTTCCCCACAGGGATGAATATCTTATCTTATTATCTTATCTTATCTTAT
>JASGAT010347710.1:0-38441 GCA_030220025.1 Chelon auratus
ACATTAGCACGTCGATTATGGCAATGTGAAACGTAATTGAGACGTATTGAGTAGCCTAACGTTACCTCGGTAACCTGGCAACCTGGAGTCAGGGGGGAGGTTGGGGGGGATACACCGTTCTACAGTATTTTGAAAGTGATTGCAGTACCAGTTTTGGCCACAATCTTACATACTGTTCCTTTAAAGATGATTGTGGGTCAAAGGCCAGAGTGTTGGTTATGCTGCACAAACTGCAGAGCTCTTTCAGGTTAATTTTGGGCTATGTGAATGAATCTGACTTCAGTTAAATCCATTAAAACACCAAGGGAATATGTTGAGGAGAAGGTGGTCATCCTTCCAGTAGAAGTTCCTGTTGACATGAGTATATGGAGCAAGAAGACACTGTACTTAGATGCCTTTTGTTGTTGTTTTTTCCTTCTAAGTCATGACTACATGCATGCAAACAAAGCATGCAAACTCTTAACGTTTGAAGTTGAACGAGAAAGAGAGAGAGACGGAAAGGAAGAGAGCGCTGCATTAGTATCAATGGCATTATGTCTGGAGGAGGATGCTCCCATGTCAGTGTTTTCACTGCAGTTATTCAAGCATGAAGCATTGGCTCTGAAGGAAGTGAACTGTAGAAAAGTGGTGTGCTAGTGTGTAGATTTATGTTTGCGTGTTCTCTCCTCACGTGTGTTACTCTGTGTGTTTATTTGTGCTCTTTGTTAGCGCTGTTTGGTATTTTCCGTAACGAGCGTACATTCCATCATGCCGCCGTGCCTGGGGTCCTCAGCTCTGCTGAATGAAGCTGAGTCACTGTGCGGTCACTGCTGGCTGATCGCACCTCAGGAAAACGATAACTGTTGCTGCTGTTTGAAAGTGCTGGCGTAACGTCGCAATTGCTCATTCTTTTTACTGGTGCTGCATCCAGCATGTGTTAGAAATAGTTTGGATGTGTCCAGCTCTGCCTGTCTAAGGCTGCGGTTGAACTGTGTAGCTCTGAGTGTGCAGCTGTGGAATAACGTCATGACACGGTTGCTTGACAAATTTCGCTGCGCTGAACTGTGAATATGTAGGTGTTCAGTGAAAATGTGCATAAAGAACAATTAAAATGACTTTAGAGGTGAGTAGGCTTAACTGATGGATGTAGTCTACCTAACCAGCATTAAATTCCATAGAAATGATCAGGTCAAGCAGGTGTCCACAACGTGTTACTCAATATAAAAGCATGTTCAGACTCCTCTCGTTTGTGTAGTTTGTGTAATAATAGTTTGTCCATGAATGTGTACTGTAATGGGTACACTTCACAGCAGATATTATGACTGGTAAAACAAATTTCATTAATCATTGTTCAGTTTCTCAGTAAGTCATGTCAGTGAGCCAACAATAACAAAATAAAAGCCCTAGATCTCTCTAAGTGATTTTGCTCTTGGGTATTTTGGACACTCCCTTCTTACGTATTTTAATTACACCTGTGCTTTTCTTGTGTAGACAAAATTCCAAATAGTCAGAGAGCTGCTAGATGACCAACATAGTAGAGAACTGTGGGAAGCTGACTACTAAGATTTTTATTTATTTTTGCAGGGGGCCTAGAATTGATTGCAACAGAAAGTGAAATGTATTTTCTGTACATCAGCAACTGCGTAGAAATGCAAACTGAGAGTTGAGCCAAAATCAGAGCATCGCAAATGTTTTATTTATTTACCTTATAAAGAATCACCCTCTCTGTTCATAGTCCATGTTCCCTTTTCTCTGCACACCTAGACAGAGAACTTATTTGCATACAGGAAATCAAAACATTTCATTTGGAACTCGATTTGCATGAGGCAGTCAGTGCGTCTGTCACCTGGACTGATTGCAACAAGCTTTCAAGCTACCAGAAACACTTGAAAGTTCATTCTAGCCGGCGCTTTGAGCAGCTTATGACTTGCCTTCAAATGTCAGCTACAGCCTTTAGATGCTGAATGATTTTGAATAACCTCTGAATTATAGCTGCAAACAAAAAAAAAAGCAGGCTTGTGAGCTACTGGCTCGTACCACGCTGCATTTTCAGTTGACCTTGAAAAGTAGACCTGATGTAGACCCAGGCCAAGCTTTATGAAAATGTGAGAGATGTCAGAATGTAGTTATTTTGTAGCAGGAGGCTGAAAAGAACTGCCAGGTATGGCATGCATAATCACAGAGCACTGCAGTAAACGACAGCTTTCTGAGTTTGTTTTCATTTTTGAAAAACGTCTTGCACACTTTGTTTTGTGTAATTGACTCAGCTGTTTGACTCTGTGTGTTGACCCAGTCTTTCTGGAAAAGAGAACATATTAAGCTATTATCTGGAGGAAGATACTACAAAGGTGGTGATTTGTCTCTTTCTCTCTGTATGCCTTTTTGCCTGTACTTTGCACTTGTAAACCAGTGCACAAGTTGTGCATGTGTGTGTGGCGTTTCCACTGGTAATGAGATGACAGGCTTGGTATTGAGGGAAAAGACAAGAGAGAAATCCTTGGTGTAATTTAAAGGCTCCTCCACATCAGAGACAGACGGAGCAGCAGGCTGTGGTCTGCTGGGTTTTTTCCAGCAGGTCTCAGGATGAACAGGCACATGCTTTCTAGTGAATGAGGTTTGATCAAAGACTGATCGTTAAGATCCAGGAATGCTGTTTTAGACGGCGCTCTCTCTGCAAGTTCCTCAACATGTCATGTTACTTCTTTAGTTTACCATGGAAAAGTTTGCTTTACAAAAACAAAACCTCAAAAACAAAACCTCACGTAGTCAAATTTGATGGCTTGTAAATAACATTGGCAGAAACCCACACACAGGAAGTTTCTGTGGAAACCTGCTCCACAACAAAGAAGTAGTGTCAGCAGAGCGACACTTAAAAAAAAATACACTCACAAAAAACTGCTCAGTTGCCTACTTGGGTCTAACCTACCCAACAGCTGTAGTCTGACTCAAAGGCAAGAGACAACCTGCCTTTTTAGAATCTGTCTGAACACATAAATAAACCTTGACTATTTGTGTGTTTTAGCAGCGAGACTGTGGATGTAGTTGGAAGCATTGCAAAGGCGTTCACTGTTCACAGCCATTCAAACGACTGCGTGTGCTCAGGTCACTGAAACAAGGTTATGCCTCATATGGTAACTGTGTCAACATGTGCATATTTGTTTAGCTTGTCAGTTACTCAGACCACCTTATTTATAGACTTCAGAATGGTATTGTTTAAAGCACAGAGGACATACCATCCGTATCTCAATACTTTCTTTGGCTACTTGAGGATGAAGATAGATGTGGATGTTTTGTTCATTTCAATCATTAAAGTCGGGATGCTTTATAAATAAGACGGCCAGTCAAGCTAAAAACAATACAGGGTGATCTTGGGGAGAAAAAAAAAAAAAAAAAAGAGTAGAAGTAGAAACTGAAGCTCGTCACCTGGCACAGCACTATGATCGCGCAATACAAATAGTCAAATAGTTCCCCAGTGGTAACCTCACAGAGTTGTGAAATCTTGTGTGTGAGAATTTCAAACCGTTGTAACAATAAGAGGTTCCAAAACCATTTTGTTTGTGTCCATCAAAAAATACATGACTGTGATACGGTAACGTTATGGTCAGTGCAGAACTGTACTGAAGTAAACATGAAGCAAATCCATCACATTGTCACCTGAGCATGAAAGGAAATCCAAGTGTATACACTTTTTTCCCACACCTTCCACCCTGTCAAATATGCAGTAGCTCATACAAATGATAACGGAGGGGGTGCGCCATTCACTTACTTGGCTGAGCAGGCCACTCATGAACTGAGGCTAACCCAGTGCCTAAGCCAGACCTGTTTTTAAAACGGTCGTTACAGAAAGACTTTGGTTGTAATTTGTAGTTTTCTGAATCAGAAAAAAAATGGCATAACGCCAACAGTGAAAAAATCCCTCAACATCTTTATATCCATCCTGACACACTATATACCGCGTGGTAAATGTCCGTTTAGGGCTCCCAGTATGGATGTGTCATTTAATAATTAATATATCTGACACTGAGTCGCCATTTCTGCTGTAGTGAAGAAAAACACTGCGGATAAGAGGAGTGAACGAAATTAGACCCGAGCATGTTGGGTAGGAGGATTTAGGAATTTGGAAGGGATGATGTCTGCAAGATTTAGGTCCAGAGCCTTGAGGGGGGTAGTTTGTGTGTGTGTGTGAGTGAGTGTGTGTTTTTTGGGGGCTCCGGATGTGGATGATGGCAAAAAAAAGAGCTAGCCATCTGTCTGCAAAGAGGAGGAGCCTTTCTTTCCTCTGCACTGCTTATTAGATGTCCCTGCCTCTTCTTTTTGACTCATGGTATGGTTCCTTTGTGACTCAGTTTGTCGGAGTTCAAAGATGGAACTAAAAAGAGTGTTTACCTCCAGCTCTTACAGTAAATAGGTCAAAAAGACCTCGTGTATTGACTATACCTGAGAGGAAGCTGACCCTAGATTTGAGTTTACCATTTCAAACTCTGCTGTTCCCTCCCATTTAATTGCTTCCTTCTTATTCAGTCTTTGTTTGGGCCTTGTCATCATTCTTGTTATTGCAATTTGCTCCTGTTGGACAACAAAGGGACTGATGGTAGGATTAGGACTGTAGATGCAAGACATCGCCCAGAAATACTGCATGTTCATTTAGTGGGAAAAAAAGAGGGAAGATATGCAAAAGAATAAAATCACAATGAATATATGACATTATAATCCTAAACAGTGGTCAGTTACAGAGTGAAATGCAATTTCATGAAACAACTAATATTTGTTCATGTCTGTGGGAAACTGGCTTTTAGTGCTGTAGAATAACTATAAATGATGTACTGCAGCAGCTGTTTATGGTTTAATGTAGTGTGATCTAGTAACCTGGTATGACCGCTGGTGTCCACAAGATGGCAGCAGAGTTACGGGTTCACGCATAGTCGTTTAGGACAGGATATAATATGATTTGTTTTCATATACGGTGTTGAGGGTTTCCAAAAATTGCACCATGTCCTGGACAGAAGTCCAGGTGATGCGTATGTGTTGTTATGGTGTTAGCAGGGCTGCTCTCACTAGACGTTCATTGAACAGCTCTCGCACCCCATGACAAGGAAAGTTAAGAGGGGTGGGGCTTGGTCATTTAAATCCATGTTTAGACAGAGGATGTACAGTCATGGTGCAGGAGTGAAACGCTTACTTATGTATTACTATAGCTCTATGTGTGTTATAGTACAGTGTTTCAAACGTTGTAGGGGTGTGTGACATTTATAAACACACCAGATGCTTAAAATGGACAAATATTGAGTTTACCCATAATGCCTTGCAACGGAGCTTTCTGAAATCCCTTTCTCAACATGGATTTATCCGAACCTGTGGCTGTTATGGTTCCACATATGAATGTAAATGATGTATAATAGTAAAAACACTGCGTGTAGTTAAATTTTCTGGTATTGTTCTGCTGTTTTAAAATGACATTATAATTCAGACGTATTTCCTTGTTTCATTGTGTCTCCACTAGGTGGCTCTGCTCGGCTTGGACCTCTTATCTGCCTTAGTGACAAGGTTACAGGAACGATTTAGGGCCCATATAGGAACAGGTAAGATTCAGTATATTATATTATTTAATATAATATTTAGTATATTATTTAATAATTTAGTAAAATTATCAAATGTACATGTTTGTTAGAATTAAAGTTCTAATATGACCATGCCTTTTTCTTCAGGTCTCTGATTTCAAACTCTGTCAACCAATTAAGAGTTTGTTCTAGTTTCTGTCTTGAATAAAGACAAAAAAAGGGAAAATGATTGGATAGCCCTATACTAAATTTGAATGTCTAAACTACTGAAACCTTCTATCCTTTCTGTCTTTTACCACCATTCTCACCTCACTCTCACCTTCTTCTTGATTGCTGGGTGCTCTATGTGTTTCTCCTCCTCTGTATTTTAATTTAAATGAGAATAACAATTCAAATTCTTTTTCCTGTTTCCCACCACACAGCCCCACACCTTGTGAACAGTGTTAACACCAAAAGCTGATGCACATTTCACCCATGTTCTCACGTGGTCTCATTTTCTTTTGTTCAGTTTGAAGTACTGAAGGAATGTTTTTTTCTTTTCTTCTCTGTCCTCTTTCAATCAGTTCTGCCCAGCCTTATTGATCGATTGGGAGATGCCAAAGACCAAGTGCGAGACCAAGACCAAACTTTGCTGCTAAAGATCATGGAACAAGCTGCCACCCCGCAGGTATAAGGACACACTCAGACTTACTGAGAGAAAATCTTTTTTTCATCAGTTAAAGACTTCAGCAGAGAACTTGAATTAATTCAGATGATGGTTAGTTAAATTGCAGCATTTTCTGCAACTCCTTGCACTTGCTAGTAAAAGCAAACATTTCACCACAATCCTGCCATACATAGTCAATGTACCTCACTGTTAATGGAACTGTTGAACTGTACTCGATCAGCAGGTTGACGGATTCACCTGAGCAGAGAGTTTCAGGTTTAAGCAGGCAGTATAAAATGAGACCTTTTTAGGTTCAATGCTATAATCCATAACAGCAACAACACTTCTTTTGGACAAACAAATATGCAGTATATCAGTACTGATTACAGTGGAAATAGTATGATTGTCTGACATAATACTGCATGAGTGATATTCTAGGTTCACCCTTATTAAGTTTAAACAATGTGACTGTTACACTGTTTGTCCCACAGACATCTACACTGTAAAATGCAATGTTAAGTATTTGTTTTTAACTGCCGATACATTGCTAACAGAATTAAATTTTTTCCCAGTATCATCCAGTTTGATCCAGGTGTGGCTATAATCTTTGTGTGTGTGTTGTTGCAGTATGTATGGGACAGAATGCTGGGTGGCTTCAAACATAAAAACAACAGGACCAGAGAGGGAGTGTGCCTTTGTCTCATCGCCACACTGAACACGTGAGCTCAATTCAATCCAATTTACGGTTATGGTTATCAATTGTAACACTATGCCTCCATAGGAATCATCTTTCACTAATTATTTTCATTTTTATGATGTTTGTCTCTTAGTTCTTGTCAAATAATAATGATCCTTTCTCTAAAAGGTGCAATTTCGTGAAGTAAACAAACTAATTCTGCAGTCCTTGTATGTCACCTCCAGTTCATCTGTTCATCGGGCTGATTTTTCTTCATTCTTGTTTCCAGATATGGAGCTCAAGGCCTGACCCTCAGTAAAATAGTTCCCCACATATGTAACCTCCTTGGGGACCCCACGAGTCAGGTAAACCCAGTCATTCTTTTTCATCTACTTCTCAAGTTTGAAGACCTCAACGTATTTTGTGGATTTTTTTTGCTCAGTACTTTTAGTGAAAGGAGTAATGGTAGATAAATAGAAAACTGCTGATATGTACATGTATAATTTACATAAAAATACAAACCATTTGCTTGTTACCTCTTCTGAAATCTGAGGATTCGGTTGCTTTGCTTCCATGCCTCTGTAAATTGAATATCTGGTAGTATTTCTGGCAGGGTGTGTTGGTTAGGTGAAATATCCAGTGGTCAGGTAGGTTTCTGGTTATTTTTATCAGGTGGGTTCTATTATCTTTGACATTTGAAAAATGCATAAATTAAGTGTTTCAACAAATGCTGCTTCTTGTAATATGATTTTTCACAGAATGCATATACCCCCCTACCATAGACATAAATTCAACCCCACTTTTTCACTTCTGTCTTAAATGCAAGGCAGATAATGGCACTCCAACCAAGTTTCCAAGGCTGACATAGAGTCTTGTTTGATTTAGTGACACTACAATATTTTATGTGCACATTAGACTCAAAGTCAGATCTATTTTCTAAAGTTTGGGGACCTTATTTGAATTATGTGGAGCTTGATGTCTCTGCAGTCGTGCTGCAGGGGTTTTATGAAGTGTCTCCATACATTGATATATTGTTGGTTGTGTATATGTAACTAAGCCGATGAGTTGTGTTGTTCCCTAGTGACAGGATCAAATAGTGCAGATAAAATGTTCCTACAATTATACAAGGAAAAAACAACAATTCATTTGCTGAAAAAAAGACAGAAATCATTTCTGCAGAGAACAGCACGTGTTTAAATTGTTCATGATTTTGTGTTGTATTGTGATCATCAGGTACGTGATGGGGCTATGAGCTCCTTGGTGGAGATCTACAGACACGTGGGGGAGAGGGTGAGACTGGATCTCAGCAAGAAGGGCCTGCCACAGTCACGGTACGATAAGAGGCCAACATATCACTCCCTTTTTCAGTATATCATTTTAACTTTCTCTGTTTCTTGTGTTTTTCCTTTTATCCTGTATCATTTATCACTCGCTTAATGAAACACTCAAGTCAGTGTGTGACTGTAGTGGTGAGAGAAGGAAGAAAGATTACCTCTCATGTTCAGACACAAAAAGGCAGCAGGCCATAGCACTTCATACAAGCTTCTCCCTCTGGTGGAAACTTTACATATTGCAGGTTTAGAAATACAAATACGTGTCTGCTAAAGGAGGTTTACTGGGCTTTGTTCTCATCTGAATGAATTTCAGTCTATTACTGTTTTCACCACAAGTACTTTTCGATAATAAAATGTAGCCATGAAAATCATGTTTGAACTCAGTCATATCTGTAATGAAAATCCCAAATACTCCAGAACTACTAATAAAAGCTTTGGTACTTCTTGGTTGTAACACTTCGGCATTGGCTCACAAACCAAAAACACTCCAGATCTTCAAACAGATAATTAATAAAATCTTAATTAATATTAATGAGGTGTTTTTTTGGTCTGCCCAGTTATGTTTTAGTTTATATTGTAAAATATATTTATATACATATATATCTTTATATACATATATATCACTTTCACATATTTTTTTTCAGATTTTTTTATTTTTTATGCCACAAGCGGTTTCCAGTCAGCTTTACCTGCTATTCTCACAGACCACTTCAACAATTCACCACACAGCAGCAAGCTGTAATACAGAAACATTCTAAGTGCAGGGTGAGCCTTTTCAAAGGTTAGTCCATTATGGAGGACTGGATTTGGCAGTGCACACATTTGAGCTGTCCTTGTTTGGGTTTCCATAGATTTCCACCTAATTTTAGCTGACCTAGATTATAATTACTTACAAAACTAAACTAAGATAGAATTGAATTGCATTTTTTTTTTATTCTTTGAATTTCATGTATTCCAGCAGTAGACTTATCAAATAACACCCCATATGTGCAGAACACTGTAAACACATTTTCTGTTACCTTTTTGTCTATTTTCGTGTTTTACACTAGACCACATGTCTCTTTCCCTCTGGGTTTCTCTCTGTCTCTTTCTCTCTCTCTCTCTTTCTCTCTCTGGCCGTACTGCCAGTTAGTCTTCTACGTGGCGGTTTCAGACGGCGTCTATTTCAGTCTTGGCTGTCCCTGCTGCATCGAGCAGAGGGGGACCATCTCACCTCTGCTGTGATGGATGGTGCAGTCAGCAGGCCCTGGGTTCCTCTCGCTGCCCATCCCTCTCTCTGCTGCCACTGTCTCCCACTTCCTCTTTTCTTGTGTTTTGTAGGCTGTCTGCATATTTATCACCACAATTGTTTTTCCTCTCTGTCCACTTTTATAGGTTGAATGTAATCTTCAGCAAATTCGATGAAGTCCAAAGATCCGGGAACATGATCTCATCTTCTGGCTCAGGTGAGTACTCCTCCTGTGTGTCGTCGTGGTTTTAGCTGCCTGTTCAGTCTCCTTTTTGCTTTTGACATCAGTCTCCCTCACCTCTGCTTTTCTTCCATCAACAAAACAAGTTCAAGAGCATATATTTAGAAAATGCTTGGTGGCTTATTTCATTGTGCAGAACACTGTTTTTGTTGTTTTTCTACCCACTAACATCCAGCTCAGTGGGAAATTGAGAAAAGGAAGGGCAGATCACTGAATATCAGGGTTTTTGTAGTCTTGACATAAGACAGAAAGAAGTGAGGACGGTTTGTGGCCTTGGAGCAGCTCTGTAGTTGTTTGTCATGTGGTGCAGGGTGAAATGTAGGAATTATGTGCGACAGCAGAGCTTTATGATGACTTAATCAGCAGGCTTCATCATTCAGAGCCTCATTATTGTCACCTTGTCTGCCAGCCTTTTCCCTCCTGCGTTACCACTCCCCTTTGTGTCGCACTCCGTTTGAGCGTGCCAGCTTCTGTGAGACCGTAGTCTCCGTTTTGCATGTCTGTGTGTGTACTGCTATGAATGTGGAGAGGGAAAGTGGAGTGCACGCCAGACGGACAGCCTGGGGATAGAGGGGATGAGTTTTCACCACAGGAAGTGGACATCCACTGGAGCTTTCAGATGTCCCTCTGAGGAGCCAAAGACCAAAAACAGACATCCAGAGGCGTCCCTCTAAACAAGTACATGTATTTGGATAAACAAGACTAAAACAGACACAGTTACTGTGAATGTGCAGATGGCTCAGTATTGTTATGAGATGGCAGTTTTGTAACTTTTGTTGCTCAGACACACATAGTGCTGACTCAGTCCCATTACAGCTGACCTCACTGCAGGGAGAAAAGTAGAGCTGAGGAGAACACATTCAACAAGCAGCAGTATTTCAAAACAGTCTGGGACGTCCCCTTTCAGCTCCTACTCATTCAGTCCCTTGTTTAACAGATACCATGCCATTCACGTACAACCGCCCTGTGACGCAGGGCACCTTGCTGAGCTGATGGCCTCCCCACTTCCCAGAATCTGTAGTCACACTTTTTAATGATAGTGGCAAAAAGTTGTGATTGTGCTGAATCTATTCTGTATCTGAATAGACCTCGCTGCTGACGCCTGCTGTCAAAAGAAAACCACTGAGCTGTTTCCTGCTATATTTATCTATAATTTATTTTTGATCTGATGGTGCTGTTCAGTAGACTCCTTCTGGTTTGACACCGTGTAATTGTGCTTGTCATGATAAACATTTCTCAGCCAGTGAACAGTTAGATTGCGCTCCTGTGTGTATTTCAGCTAGGGGCTTAGAGACAACAATTTAAAAAAAAATTGTTGTTTAAAAAAAAGGACACTGGCATTGGATAGGCAAGGAGGGTCAAACAAAACATGCTACTTACATTATGGAAAGTGTCACATCCAGTATTTTTGGAAACTGACCAATACTAAAGGCTAAAAGTCCAGCTATCTGGATGTAGACTGGCTCTATCACAGGAAAACACTAAATCTTTGGAGTAGTTGTCATTAATTGTTTTATCACAGAGGTGATCAAAAAACTCAAGTCCTTCACTCTGTTCCTGTGGACGAACCATTTTGTGATAACCTGCTTAAATTTTTTTTGTTTTTGTGTAGGAGATGTGAATCGACTTCCTTACTCTGTAGAGTTTTAAAAAGAAAATATTAATGCGATGATAAAAGATGGATATTTTTTCTGTCCCTTCCCTCAGCTTTGCAAAGTTTCTTGTTGTCCTCAGCAAAGCTGCTTAACATTCATTCGTGAAAGACTAAGAGGACTATGTAAACATGAGTCATGTTAGAAGTTATTAGATGGTCAGTCATTTTATCCATCAGCAGCTTGGCTCAACTTCTCTCTTTCACAGCTGTACTGAAATTGACTTTGCGACTGCATATGAGGGCTTATTTTCATTCAAATCCACTTGCCTCATAGCCGAGAATGTCTGGTGTTAATGCGGACAGGAAGTTTTAGACCTTCAGCTTAGTTTGACCGTTACGCTAACAGCTCCAAAATAAACTCTGTGCACAGGAGAGAGGAGTGCTAGAGGGAAGGGGGGATTATGTCCTGTAAAGTTAATGACTTTCTATATGACCGTGTATGGGAGCTTTCAGAATTGGGGTGGATTTGAAAGCACACTGTTACCTTAAATTCTGTTATTCACATTTAAACAAGACGGTGACCAACACGTTAAAACTGCAACTGCATGCAATTATGAATGATCTGTCAGCACACAAGGCAATTATCCACATTTGTACTGTCTGATGCAGCTTGTGGTTGAGAGATGCAGACAGAAGGGCTGTTTTTGCTGTTGCATACGCAAGGAGGGGGAGGACGGTAGAGGTAGAGAGCAGAGAGCTTGTAGAGGGATAGATGAATAGGAAGAGGGAGCAAAACAAAGCAGCCATTTTTGTAGCAGCACTGAGAGGTAAACAGTGGTAGAGATACAAGGCAGAGACTACAGAGAGAGAGAGTGCAGTCAGCTGTGTGGCAGCATTCCTCTCCTGCTTCAGTGCTGAGGGCAGCTTTGCATCATGACAGCTGGAGAAGGTAAGACTGGATATAGGATGAGTTTTCAGTTTGTGTATTGCGCAGATTTAAATGGCTCATAGATTATCCATCCTCCTAGTGGTAGTGCGTTTGTTTGTGCGTGTGGAGTGAGTGCTGGTTGATAAGGAGAACTCTTATGTAATCTTCCTCCCACATTATTTCATTGCAAACTGCATTATGACTCAAACCTGCTAAGTAATACAGCCAGTTGTAACTGACAAGGGGGGCACTATCTGTACTATCTTGATGCTTTAAGCAAGCAGGTGACTGAATCATTTCCAAGTGAATGTTTTTGGCATTGCACTTTTGTTGTTTCGTTCTGTGGCTCTTGTTGATCTGTTCTGTGGAAACCGTCTTACTTCTAGTCTTTTCAGCACCTCAGGCATCAGCTTTCCCAAAGATTCCCAACACTTCTATCTACGCAAAGATGATGAGAGATAAGCAGTACTATAATTGTTGAACTGTTGCACAGCTCAAACAAATATTCAGTTCATGGCCAAATCAGCTCCTTACTCATGAACTGTGTGTTCTGTGTTTGCAGATATGAGTCATTGTCATGGTGGTCAAATTTGCAGAACGCAACAAAGAAAAACTCTTTTCTCTGTCTTTTGTGGAGTCATTTAAAGTGAACGTCCAGAATGTGTCTTGCACCATCTGCTGCCGGGAGTTTGCAAATTCGTTGTAATCAGCAGGATTAGGATTATTATTGCAATCACTTGCTCACACCATAAACCTCCCAGTATAATGCCATAGAGCTAAAACCCTAAAATTAAAAGTGCCTCTCGATGTTTAGATCAGAGTAGCAAGAATGTCATGGAGTTAATTTGGCTGGTGCAAATCACTGAACAGAGTATTAAGATTACGTATGAAGTAGAAGAGAAGAGTTTAGTTTTAGACAAACAATAGTCTAAGATATCCGGTTCCCTGTTGTGAAAAAAGAGAATAGATTACATAAAATACTATCTGAAAACAGCTGAAAGATTAACAATGCTAAAATGATTAATTATCAAAATATCAGCAGGGGTTTGAATGATTTGTAGAAACTGCTGTTGTTAGATACGTACCAAAACACTCTTTAGTCATGATTCTGTAAACCACTTTAGATTTGATGCTCTAACAACGGACACATGCTGATAAGTAAGTGTATTCTCTGTTTGCAGACAAACAATGTCATGTGGAATGAATTGGGATCATTAAGTTAAACCCAGCAATGGGTGAATAGGACAAAGGAATATGCCCAATTTAGTGGTTTCTCTTAAATAACAGAGCTCTGGTTACTTGAAGTTTCCGTGGCTGAAGGGTCGATCTGTATCAGCATTCACCCATTTATAACAAATCAATGCATAATGCAAACTGAAGCTTCAAGCAGAGGCAATATTTATAACCACAAAGGCGGTCGGCCAGCGGCCTCATCTTAAAGAGAGAAGCTGATTATGGGTGGTTTGTTGTAGCTGCAGTCTATCCGACAATGAGTTCTCAGTTTCTGCAACACAATCTAAGAACTCCTTCACACTGCCAAGGCTTTTTTTGTGTGTGTATTTGTGTGTGTGTATGCACAAGTGTCCTCATTTCCAGTGTTCACTGTTACATAAACGGTGCGGACACAGCAAGTCTGTGTTGTTAGCAGTGTTCAGCTGTGACGAGCAGCAACCCTGAGAGCACAGCACTTCTAACAGGTCACCTTCAGGTCCATCATGTCAGTGGGTTCAGGTACTCGTAATGAAACACTCATCTCAACTTTATTTTACTATTTTAAAGTTAACACAAATGATACGAGTCCCTGTTTCTGATAACTTTCCCCATATCATATAATGTGTCAAACATGCAGCTGTATGTCTGTGTGTGATAATATATGTTGCACCATCCAGGAAAGAGTTAACAGCAGTGGGTGAGGAGGAGAAAGAAGGGATGAATGTGGAAGAAGGAATGCTTTTTCTAAGGAAGCCTTTGATCATCACACACACACCAATAGACAGAGAGCGAAGTGACTGCTTTGCAGAGAGATTAACGTGCCTTCTTATGCTTTGTTGGTCTGCGTGTATCTGCTGCCATTGGCTGTGTCACAGTGCGGAGGAGGCTTTGGCTTTACAGCACTGAAGAAACACCTTTTCTGTATATGAATAGTTTCAATTCTGGATGTTATTCATACTTTCATTTTCAGAAAAACAGCAGCAGTAAAAAAAGAATTTGGTCGATCATTAAGTTCTTAGATCTTCCTGCCCTGATGGTGGTACTGGGTCCCAAACGTGCTTCCAACATGCTTCTTTCTTCTAGAGACAACCTCACTAATATAGACTTTCATTTTTTCCTGAAACATCTGGTTCTGTAGTCTTCAGCAAATGTTACACAAATAAGAAAAAGTATGTAGTAGGTAAGGTAAATTTAATTTTGTAGTCCCATTTATACTCAAACACAAGGGACTTTATAGAGTACACAGCCAAAAACACAGGAAACAAATTCTGAGACGCAAACACACATAGTGAAAACAAACACAATGAAATAATAATAGAAACAGACAGAGTTTGAAAGTAGTACCATCAATGTGACGCAGGTATGTTATTCTCCTTTAAGGTAAGGACTTGCAGACACCGTTTGATTTGTTTGCTTTGGGTCTGGTCAATAACCAGTCGAGATGAGATCAAGACTGTGAATGCGAGTGAGTGTGAGGAGTTTAGGGACTTGATATGCAGCAATGAGACGTAGTACGAGCTGTGGCCAGGCTGCTGAATGATGTGATTGTCCTCCTAATGCCCTCTGCCAAGTGAAATGTGCGAGCAGTCCTTCTGCCCATGTGACTCTGAGCATTAAAAGGAGTCTTTGCTGGGTAGAATAAGTGACTGCTGTAGCAGCGGCCCCTTTGACAGGACACAAACTAGTGGACTGATGCGGATACATCAAATTATTCAGCACAGAGTTTTTTTCTGTGAATGTACTCTTTCTCTATTTCTGTCTGGCTGTTAAGAAAATTAGGTAATAGATGGACAGTTAGATGTTGACGAGAACACTTGTACAGGGTTGTTCCAGCCATCTTGTTCAAAGCATCTTGGAACTTAGCACAGGTCCTCTGTGGGTACAGGTGTCTCATGTAATGCTGTAATCCTTCACGTTGGACCTCGTTGACAAACATGATAAAATGACACATTTTTTTTCAGAGGACTGAATTAGCACCACAGAAGCCTCATTAAGGTAATTCAACCATCTTGTAACACTGCCATGTTTGACAAAAAGCGATAAAACAACAGATTTTCCTCAAATGACCCTCAAAACCTAAACATTTGCCAGTGTAAGTGAACATTATTGGAACAGACTAAGTTGCCTTGTTTTCTTCTTCATGTACTGTGTTATTGTGGCAGATGAAGCTGTTTTTCCCTTCTCATTTGTAAAACACAACATTCATGCAACCAATACTATAAAACACTAATATTTTAGCTAGTTGAGAAGAACATTCTCATAGTTGGTTATGAAAGCATTTGTACAAGGCTGACTATGATATATTTTTTTATAAAAGTCTGTAGCAAATAATAATAATACAAAAAAATTACACGGTCTGATAACAGCAGTACAATAGGTCCAGCTTGCTTTGAGTTTATCCACATGTGGTGTACTGATCAGGTTTGCCAAGAGGGAAATCATCAGTCAGCCTTACACTGACAGCTGGAAGTAGCAAGTCCATTCCCTGCTTCTATGAGGTCTGAGAGACACAGCCAGCTCATTGTCCTCAGAATAAGCAAGGCTTCAATAAACTGTCTCTGTTCAGTCTGTGTGCTGTGATTACATCACACCCACAATGACCGTCCATTTTTCCTTTTCTTGCACTGTATGTCTGAAACATGGCAGTTTGGAGATAACCTGTCCATTCATTTAGACTGTTGTCAGTCATTTCAGTATTCTGTCAGAATTTGCTGTCCAGTGTTGAAACAATTAGTAGTTTGATTATTTATAACACACTAAACATCAAGTTAAAATGATGGAACAGTCTATTTCTAGATACTCACACATATAAAATGGAACTGAGATTTGAACTCTGAATTCTGGTTCCAGATCCGGATATGTGTCTTTGAGCTACTTATGTAGGACTGAAGTGTTTAATACTTTTGTTTGAAAAGCTTTGTGAAACATTTACATCCTGTTTTTTTACTCTACAACCTTTCCCCAATTAACTGACTAAAAAGCATACAAATAGCTCCATCCCACTATGTATGGACAGTGATTGGAGTTTTTCCCCACAAGTGGCAGCAGACGTGTTGCTGCACTAACATTTACTTTTGATATTATGCACCTGTGGCTATGGAAGTGACTGGAACACCTGAATTCAATTATTTGGATGGTTGAGTGAATACTTTTGGCAATGTAGTGTATGCATCTTTGACAGACGTGTGTTCATCTTGTTCCTCTCCTCTCTCTTTTCTGTCTCTACCCGGCTGGCCTTAGGCAGATGGGTTCCTCCATCTGAGCTGGGTTCTGCTCAAGGTTCCTTCCTGTTAAAAGGGTTTTTCCTTGCCACCTTCAGGCTTGCTCTGGGGGTTTCAGGCCGGATTTCAGACCTGATGTTGTAAAGCGTCTTGAGACAATTTGTATTGTTATTGACGCGATATAAATAAAGCTGAATTGAACTGATATTGAATGATATTGTATGCTTCGTATCATGAGCCATTCCAAGTCTTCTGCATACTTTGCTTTCTACCATTCTGGTGAATGTTAAAATAGAAGGAACTCGGTGTTAAACTACTAAACCCTCCCTCACATTTGGATGTGAACACTCTGCAATTATAGCTGAGTATGCAATCAGAGATCCCTTTTGCAGTTCCACCCCTGATTGGTTGTCAAGGCAATGATTCAAAAAAAGCAAGAGCTCTGTTCCTTGGTAAATATCTGACAAACCAAATCCTAACGGGATTTAACAGAGGTTAGGTTTTGAGAGAACCAGATAGTCACATGAAGTTTGGGAAAAAATAAAATGCAGCACAACACATTGCAAAATATTCAATGACTGCTTAATATCAAATTTCCTCAACTCATAGCTAATATTTACAGAGAGTTAAATTTCTGCTACTCCAGCAGACTTTCTGGTTTGACAGCAAAACATGACATCTTTGTTATGACATAACGCTGATCAGTCATCTGTTTCTTATGTAACTCCACAGGGTTCTGGCTGAGCCACACTAGGGCTGCAGCATGATGGAAAGCCCAATTTGATTCCCCTGAGCTCCAGTGACCAAGTGATAGGGCCTGACAACTGTGAAAGAAAAGAAAGTGAGAGCACAAATAATGAGGTGTAGGGTTTGAAGTTTGACTTATACAGTACAGAGAAAGATGAGGGTAGGGACAGGAGAGGTTAATGGGGCACAGAGAGGACACTGAGACTACCTTCATCTGTCTTTTGACACTTTGACTCTGTCTTTGTTTGTTTGGATTCTTCATTCCTGTGGGCTGAGAGTACAGCAATGGGAGAGAAAATCCCCCCTATTATATAAGCCTGTGTTCAGAGACAGATTACTGGTGACTCTGATGACACCAGTTCAGTTTCAGCATCTTTGTGTATTTTAATGTGCAATACATTGGATTTCACAGTTTATCCTGACACCTAGTGGACAATAAAGGTAGCATGGTGTGTTTATATTTTGTGATTACATGACACTGATTAGTAGTGTAGTGGGTCTTGGAAAGAAAAAAAATACAACTTTAAAATGACTTGGCCAGATGTCTTGGTTGGTCATACGTCAAAGTCACAAGACTGGTGTAATTGTCTTTCTCCTGTACAGTAACACACTTTTATATTAGCCACAACACCAATATTATAAAGCATGCCAGGCAGCTTGTGTGGTCACGGTCTCAGTCACCCCTCACTTTACTTTAAGGAATCACAACTATCTGCCTCAGGCTAAAGCACGCTGCATGTTAGGATACCCGTTATTCTTTGTGGCTTTCTGTGTATTTCCAATGCTCATCTAATGTTGCACTTGGCTCTAATGTTCCCCTGACACACGGATTAATCACCTCGGAATTTGTGTCAGCATTGGTAACAACAGCTGCTCCGACAGCTGTAATCAATACTTCTGTGTGGCAAAGTGTGGCATTCAAGCTCTTACTCTTTATGTGGACTGATCTTCTGTCTTCTTTCTGGTGCCTTTTAGTATGTATCATTTTCTTTATGTCTTGAACAAAAAGAGGGGATCTGCGTTAGATGACATACATTATGTTTGATAACAGGGCATATGTTAAAATCAGCAGTTTTACAGCTGTGATTGCAAGATTAATAATATTCCTTAGGTTCCTTATATATTTTTTGATTTTAGGAGGAGGAAAAAGTATTTAAGGGTGTGTAAGACTGCTTGCTTTTGCATTTAATTGCATACTAACAAAAAAAAAAAAAAAAAGNGCCATATGTCTATTGTGGGCGCACCAATCAGATTAACAAACCATATCCAGAAATGTAACAACAAGTTGCAATCTGAGGAGCTTTGGTAATCCTCTAATTTATCCCACAGTGGAGATGTTTGCCAGGTTTACAGCAGCATATGGAGCAGGTTTGGTTGTACAGCCTCACAGCAGCAGCATGAAGGAAGGACCTGCAGCAACGCTCCTCGACACAGCGTGGGTGTAGTCCTGCCCAGTCCTGTTAAAGCGCCATGAAGGTGGTGGGACTTCATGGTCATATGCACGACACGTAACTCTCTAGAACCTGAGGGTGACACATTTGCTTCTGATTGTCTCCATTCATGACACCAGTTCTGACACAAGTGACGCAATGGCAGCGTCTACGCTAGCCTCTTAGGATGGGCTGTCCTCACAGCTTTAACACAGCTGCAGCCCCTGGCACATTGCTCAGTACAGCTTGTTCACCTCGCTGTGATTGATCACGTTCATTTCCTTTTGTGCTGATTTGTGGTGTAGTGAAGAATGTGATTTAATGAAAGATAAAATGACAATGCACTGTTGACGTCTTTCTCACTCTTGCATCTGTGATTGTGGAACAATTTACACCATTCTTAATGGACGTTCTACATTTGGTCATATTGGTGAGCCACTTGTTAATATTTAGTGGTAAAAAAAAAGCTTGGATAGAGGGCAGAAAGCGTACAAGGTGGCAGAGAGGTTTTTTAGTTTTGTGATGATTTAAAGACCTGGCTTGACTCCACTAGATTCAGCCACTACAAGAAGCGTGGTTGTTTGTCTGCATTGATTACAGTCACTGTTTATTTTACATGTGGTTTGTTATCCAAAAAAAAACAAAGCTGAATCAAGGGCATCTGAGTAGCTTCTTAAGGTCTGTAAGACTGGTGGGGAGTTAGGGTTTAAATAGAATCATCTGTGGATAGTACTCTTCTGAAACTCACACATGACGAGGGTATGTAACCACATACTTACCTGTAAGTGTAGGAACTTTTTCAATACCGTCCCCCGCCAAATGATTGTATTTGTACACTAATGACCCATTATTAGGTCTTGTGAGGTTGTACTTGGCTCTCAGCAATACTGATTCAAGCCGGTATTAGTGACTGGTGCGATTTTGTGCCAACCGGGCTGAACCGGCCGGAATTTAGATCCCAGCTGAGAGTATGGTGATGATGCATGATTACTCACATAGCTCCACCAGTAATCGCTCTGTCCAGAGGTCTTATCGGCCAGGTTGTTTCAAAACACCCGTGTGAGTGTGCAGTCATACCATGATTTTCTTGGTGTGGTTTTATTTATGTGTGCAGGGCTGAAAAAACAGTGATAACTTTAATGAATTTTGAGCATTGAAGTGCAGTATGTGTATTGCACTAGTGATTCTGTGTTTATCCCTGAAGCCTGCTGCGTATGTGCCTTTGTTTTTTGTCAGGTCTGCATAATGACATCATTCTAAAACACAGTATTTCTAATGGCTTTAAACACAGCTGTATAGTAGTAATATTATCCACTTGTTTTGTTGTTGGTGACGTATGAAAGTGTGCTCAGTAAATGCAAAGCATGAGACTTCACAACAATAGACCCCTCCCCGTTTTATCATGGAAGCTTCCACAGTCCAGCAGCATCACCGGTGATGTTGCTGTGACACACGCGCTCGTACATCATCACACACACCGACAACTGAACTCTCAGAGAAGGCTTAAGGGGCGGTTTGTCTGGCACAGTGTCAGAGCCCAGCATGCACCAGAGGCACATGCAGAGCGCACACACACACACACACACATCCAAACACACCCTGTCTGACAGAGATGCTTGGCGAAAAAGAGAGCGTGTGTTAGAGGGTGCTGCAGAGACATGCTGAAGAAGCTGATGTGCAAGAAAATCTGCTCTCGTAAGAACGATGCCTTTATCTATCCTCTTTCTTCTCAGTCCTCCTCTCGCTCCGTATGGCTTCCTTTCTGTCATGTAACGTTGCGTTTGTCATCCTACTGTCATTCATCTGTCTCTCCCTGCGTGTATCCACCTCATCCTTTGCCAGCCTGTTGCTTTTCTGCCTGTATTGTTTTGTATTGTTGTGACTGGTGCATTGTCCTGGTGATCATTTTCAATAGCAGATTTAGAAAGCTGATTCTCATCACTGTTTTGTGATTAGGTTCCCCCTGCATATTAGGTTATGCAATCTGGCTTAATTGATGAAAGAAATGTTAGTGTGTAGCTAAAAGAGTGAGGCTTCATTCATGTGGAACAGGTTAATGTAAGCCTGCCTACAAGCACACTTTTTTTGAGAAATTGTCTTAAAATCAATATTATTTCGCTAAATGTCCTCAGAAATGATCCAAGCTACAAACATTTTCTTTATGGTCATGCATCAGCTGACGGATACCACCCAGCACTGTCATATGTACCCCAGCTAATCCCTCGTGTGAATGGTCACGTTGGGCAGGTGACAGGGGGCCACGGATCCATGCATGCCTGCCAAACCAGATTAAAGTCAGACGGATGGATAGATTAAAGACACATACACACAACCTGACAAATTGACTGTGTTGCACCTTCCCCTGAGGCAGACAGAGGTACAATGTAGAGATGACTCAGGTCAGTTTAATAGGAAGAGAAGGATGAGGCATTTCACGACGCTGACCAGAAACAACTCTGTGTGGAAACACTGACCTCTGAGGGGGGAACAATGATGACTCGATGAGGACTTACGGGAAATATCTTTTGCACAGTCATCCAGCCATCAAGTGGAAAACATTTTACCTTCGGCTGTATCCCAGTGACCGATTTACTCAATTCAAATCGACTGTATCCTCATTGATTTCTTCTTCTGGTGTTACAGATAAGAACTTTGAGGATGAGGACTCTGTGGATGGAGGCCGGTCCTCCTCCTCCTCATCCTCTAAAGCACCCCCCAGTGGCAGGAGGACTGTAATGAGCTCCGTTAGAAGACCCAGCTCGGCCACCACTACAAAGCCCACAGGTGAGCACATAGCTATAATGAACGCTATACCATACAGCACTGTCAGGGCTAGTAAATCTGCTAATAATGTCTTTTACTGTTGTTGATGAAAGTTATATTTTGCACCAGTTTTAATTATAGTGATGTCAAGACATGTGTAAAGGGATATTTGAAGTGGCTTATTACCTGTTCCTTTAGTCAAATTTTTACTTTTATAATCTTTTGTTTGTTTACATCTGTGTGTGTGTGTATACGACTCATTACCTGCCAGCATTCATTGTTATATCAAGGAATATTGTGTCATTGACTGCTTTCATATTATATTAGAGGTTCTTATACAATTACCACCATAGCCGTCACTATCAGAATTATCATAAATATTATTAGGATTCCCTTTATTATGATCATTCCTCAAAAATACCTTGTGACTTTTTTTTAACAAACAGCTAAAGAGGTAGCTGCTGGGGCTGTTGATGAGGAGGATTTCATCAAAGCCTTTGAAGACGTGCCCTCAGTCCAGGTATGTGGAGCTCAGTGTTTGATATGTCTTGCAGCCATTTCTCATATTGGTTAGCCTACCCTTCGTACGTATCCACTGAAGTACCTACTTGATGGATTATTATATCCTCAGGTCAAAATATATTTTCAGTATGTTGGTTCATGTACAAATATAAACCTTTTGCGTTTTGTGATTATCACTAAATGTTTCCATAATAAGCTAAGATGGTGAACAAGGTGAACATTGTACTTAGTATGTGAGTAGACCAAACTAAAAGCTCTATGTAGCTATGCAACATCATGAAATAAGTCATGGTAAATATATGCCTTCCTGAATGTCTCTCTGTGCTCAGATCTACTCTAACAGAGAACTAGAGGACCAACTGTCCAAGATAAGAGAGGTGCTGTCTGATGACAAACATGATTGGGAGCACCGAGTGGTAGCGGTAAGACTCTGAGGCCAAATTGAGACTCTCTCATACACATGCACATGAGTTACAAGTGCATAAATTCAGTGATAGCGTACCATAACCTGCCTTTGTTTCACTCCCTTATCTCCTGATTTGTTGTTTTTCAGCTGAAGAAGGTCCGTTCACTCATGATGGCAGGAGCCACTGAGTATGAAGGTTTCCCTCAGCAGCTGCGACTTCTGGAGGCTCCTCTCAAGTTGTCAGCTAAAGACCTGCGCTCCCAGGTGGTTCGTGAGGCCTGCATCACATTAGGGTAAGATGAGGAGCGTGCACTGCCCTGCTATTTCTTCTCAATGTTTTTGACACGACAGTTAAGCCCCATATTATACTAGGTCAAATCTGGTGACCTCTGTTTAAAATACTAATTTCCCCTTCCTGGCTGTGTCATAGTGTCCACAAAGAAATACTCCCGACTCTTTTCCACTTATCAGCCAAATGAAATTCTGGTTTTGTTATGGTAAATTATGGTGAAGATGGTTATAAATGCGTCCAAATTCAGGAAAAAAGACTGACGAGCTGCTGTAGGTCAAATTGCTGAAGAAGTTAATGCTGGTTCTGATAGAAAGGTGTCAGAATACACAGTGCATTGCAGTTTGTTGCATATTGGGCTGCATAGCTGCAGACCAGTCAGGGTACACATGCAGACCCTTGTCCACCACAGAAAGTGTCAACAATGAATCAGAAGTGGACCATGGAGCAATGGAAGAAGGTGGTCTGGTCTGATGAATCACATTTTCTGTTCCATTAAGTGCCTGTGCATCCCTTGCCTGTGGAACACATGGTACCATTATGTGTGATGCTTTGGGCAATGTTCTGCTGGGAAACTTCATACCTCCAGGGGTCTAGTGGAGCCCATGCCTCAATGGGTCAGGGCTATTGTCAGTTACGAGGGGCTTAAGAGGAGGACCAACACAATATTAAGAAGGTGATCATAATGTTACGCCTGATCGGTGTATAATAATATCCTATTCTTCCATTCCACATAGTATTTTAGTGATGGTAATATTTCCTACTCTGCATATACTTCTTTGATTGGTGTTGTGTTGGGTCACTGTTTATTGTGCATAGCGGCTCATTATAGGTTTGGTCTGATGATAATGTACCAATAATTAAAAACTCAGCCGTTCTTTATTAATTGTCAGAATTGATCATATCAGTAACTTTGCTCTGGCACTCACGTCTCAGTGAGTGTACAGCAAAGGCTAGAGTGTGTTGTTCATAGTAGGATTGTTCTATCACAATAATACACAACTATAATAAATGTGTTAATACAATGAAACTAGTGAAATGGTAATCATCTGTGATTCATCTTGGGAGTCATATAGTTTTCATTACTTGATCAGTGTCATTTGACTAAAAGGTCCTTAATGGCTTTGACTGGCAGCACTGACATTATCTTGAATCTGTAACTGATTAGTTTATGCTGTGATAAGAGTATGCTAAAGTATTTTTTTCCACATACTTAAGCTAATGAATATCACCCTTGCTCGGGTATGAAACTAGCAGCATGCTCTCCTCATAAAAGCATCCGTCATCCTAGTTTTAATCCAATCCTGATGAGCTGGAAAAGAGCAGAGATGCTCTGAATGAGCATTGGGTTGATGAATGGATGGGAGCTACATGAGCTCTAAGTCCAGTGCAAACATTGCCTAACTTTTCTCAGTCACTCCTCCTTGTTTGTCTAACTTTCATTTTCCTCATGTCAAGGTAATTCGACAATATCTGACATGTCATAATATGACACACTTGTCTATTAGAAAACTGTGTCTTTCCCCTTAAGATAGAAAAGTGAAATAAACCTTTATGCATTTAATTGCTAGTGGAGATATTTCACACTCCTTCCGTTTACACCTCCTTGTTTTGACAGACGCAACAATAACACATTACTATGAATCAGTCAACTTGTTTAACACCATGTCATTCTGTGTTCCTCTCTCAGATATTTGTCATCACTGCTCGGTAACAAGTTTGACCACGGAGCGGAGAGTGTCATGCCCACTCTGCTGAACCTTGTGCCCAACAGTGCCAAAATCATGGCCACATCCGGGATGGCTGCCATTCGCCTCATCCTCAGGGTGAGAGACCTAGGGGAGGGTTATAGTGCTTCCACGCGCTTTCTGCAAATACTTTCATTCATTTCAGTCATAGTGTATCTTCATCGAGAGATTCACTTTTTTTTTGTCTTTTCCTTTCAGCACACACACTATCCACGTCTGATCCCTATTATTACCAGTAATTGCACCTCCAAATCAGTTGCAGTCAGACGGTAAGTGGGCCTTATTATTTTTTAGTTTTTCCTGATAAACCACTTATACAGTATATAGTATAAACACATTTATATCAAAAGTTTTGTTTCAGTGATATAATTTGTCTTTCCTTAAATCCTTGGTTAGGTTATGGTTTGTTATAAATCACATAAAAGCTCTTAGTAACTCCTTCTAGCTCTAGTAACACATTAAACATGTGTTAAAGTAAACTTTGCACCCTTTCCAGACGCTGTTATGAGTTCCTCGACCTTATGCTGCAGGAGTGGCACACTAACACATTGGAAAGGTAAGCTCAGTATCTGCTGTTTCCTCCAAAGCCTGCTGTGTCGGGGCATAATATAAGTTGAGTCCATTTTATGGGTCTTCCTTTGTAGTTGAGCTGGTGCAGACATGCCTCTTCTTCTTCTCCTACCTCCTCTCACATGATGGCATTTTAAGTTGGCTAACATTTGAATTAGCTCAGTACTGGATCAGTGCACCACTGATGAGCCACTTTAGATTGATGAGTCCTGAAAAAACATCATCATCGAGACTCCCTGAGATGAGGCAACTTTCCATCCATGTAACCATGACAACTGCGGTAGAGACTTTAAAAAGCGCGTGAAATATCCTTTGGATGGCCGCATTCCCTGTAGAACACCGGAGGAATAAAACTGGAAGAGACGGGAGAAGAGAAACAGGAGTTCCTCTGTTCTAGCATTTGGGCATACAGAAGTTATTTGTCAGTATTACCTGCTCTAATCTGGATGTGTATGACTATGTTCCCTTACTATCCTAGACATGTGGCTGTTCTGACAGAGACCATCAAGAAAGGCATTCATGATGCAGACTCTGAAGCTAGATCCATTGCAAGAAAGTAAGTATTGTTTGAGAAACACAACTATTCATGTTTTTTTTCAGCCTGGTTAAGTTTAAAGTCTTTCTTTATCACCTGCTCATCATCTGCTTTTCTCTGTCCTCACCTATAGGTGCTACTGGGGTTTCCACGGTCACTATAGTCGGGAGGCAGAGCATTTGTTCCAGGCGCTGGAGTCCACTTATCAGAAGGCCCTCCAGTCTCACCTGAAGAGCTCTGACAGCATTGTGTCTCTACCCCAGTCTGACCGTTCCTCGTCGTCTTCACAAGAGAGTCTTAAGTAAGAACCACAACCCTCTGAGTGTCTAACCTCTTTATTGCTTTTATCCTTATACATTTCCACATCTTTTACTCTCTCATTTCCTAGTTCTTTCCGTACTGATTGATGTGCCCTCTGAGATTTAGCCCCCTTTCTACGTGGTAGTCTATTTCCTACCCTTTTCTGAATCTCAAACCCTTTGCATTTAAATCTGATTTACAGTTATTTGTTTATAGGAAACCACTAATGCATTTGTTTTATTGAATGCAATTAAAAACACGTAGGTAATTACTGTAAGATGGGCAGCAGATAGGTGTGCACTTCACATGCTGCTGTATGTACACACACTCTTGAATTGATTTCCCAGATTATAGATTCCCTGTGGAACATTTTGGCTAATGACCTCATGCTCAGTGAGGAGTATGCAGCTAATGTGGTCACCATTATGTGTGTGCGTTTCAGAGGGTGAGGTCATTTTTCTTTTCCATTTTCACAGGATTCTCAGTGCATCAGCTGGACTAACTTTAACAACTGAAAAGTCAAATAGAACTCCAAAATCTAATGGTGCCTGTTCTGTATAGGTCCATACTGTAATGTACATGGGTCATTTCTCATTATTATTTCTATCTCCAATCTAAAAAAGTATCGTGTTATTTCTCTTTTATTCAGCCGCCCATTTTCTGTGAAAAGTGTCATTGGAGGGAGCATAACAAGGAGTAAGTAACTTTCTGTTCTATTTGTTGGTGTGGAAAAGATATGACAGAATATAATGGAAGTTTAGTGAAGTAGTAGAGAGGCTGCGTTTGAAAGTGTCCAGGCTGAAGTTGGTCCACCCTGCTAATGCTCCTTTGATCCACTGTATGTCTATTCTGTGGGCATTAAGACCCGATCTGGGCAATCTGATCGCAAGTGGCCATATGTTTCCAAAAGCATATCCAGATCTAATTTCAGTTTCACGCTCTGTATGCAAATAAACACCAACATCATCTGGGGCACAGTAGAATATTTTAACAGCTGATGTCTCTAATTGATCACTGCTTCAGAACCGAGAACAGCTTGTGTACTCATATTAAATATTTTATTTGTATTTTTTTTTTTTTTTAGTTACTTAACAGCTGCAAGAGCAGAATATTTAAAAAAAACTCTCATTACTAATGAACAGACATCACTTGATCATTTATAATAGCAGCCGTGTGTTTTTTCTGCATTAATGAGGCAAAACTGTGCTGACACAGGAACATCCCTGTTGAATATAAATGGTCTTTAATGTGGCTCAGGACGCATTGCTTTAACCACTAGAGATCAGATCTCTGTCTCAAATGCGATATCAATGCTTCCTGGGGGTCTTCACACTTGTCTTTTATGTGATCGCTCAGATCAGATCTTAATGCAAGGTCTGAACAAGCCTTGTGTCACAGAGTTTGGAAAGTGAGGCTACGTCAAATTAAATAGGTGCTATAAAAAAGAGTTCTTGTTGCACAGCGGCAATGGGTATAGACGACATCTTGAAGATGGAACTGGAGATGTAATTCACTGACTTTGACCTCAAAGTATAATTATAATTGCATCTAATTGCTCTGCCGTTTCAGGTAAGCTAGTGGGGAGCAGGGTGTCCACTACACCAGGTTCCCTCCAGCGTTCCCGTAGTGACATCGACGTAAACGCTGCCTCCAGCGCCAAGTCCCGTCTGTCCACTGTTCCTGCCTCTTCTCCATTCAGCTCTGCATCTGCCCTTCCCCCAGGATCCTACGCCTCACTGGGTAACCATCACTCATCTTTCTCTAACCTTGTATAAACAAAAACACGAATTTGCATGGCAACAACAACACACTGGCCCAGTATACATGAGAATGAATCAAGAGAATCAGAGAGAGAGAATCAATGAATCGAGAATGAATTAAGTAGAGGACAGTGATCTGCTGTATGTGCATGTTTGAAAACTAAAATCGACATGAAAGGGTAGACTAAATCTCTTTAGGGTTGACACTGTACTATTTCCCTTATCATCATGAAGTCTTAAAACATTTTCTCCTGTAATCAGTGGCTTTTATGGACCTGACGAGGATTATTAATGACTGCTGATGTTGTAATTAAACTGTTCTGTCAACAGGAACTGTTTCAGTCCTATGTTGACACATCTGACAAATTGGTTTGATGAGGCGGAGTAACCCCCTACTGTGTGATGAAAACCCATGACACTTTTTAGGGTTGTTTTGCACAGCCAGTTAAAGCGGAGGTTTAAACTACCGCCTGTTAATAGATTTGAAAAGTACGGTTTCCCATGCAGAAACCTCTTTCCCTCGTTTTCCTCCAACGAATCTATGGCTTGATAATGACTATTGCTAATAATGAGGGCCCTTGCTTACCCACTCACTCCTGTTCCTGCTTCAATTGCTACTAATGTCTCCCTCTATACCTCTCCTCCCACTCTGTGCTGCTCTGCTTTTCTTAAATGCCCAAAAGATGGCACTCCTGGTAAAACCGATGGTAAGAGTTACATGTTTGTGTGGCTGTGTTTGTATTTGTGCAATTGCACACAACCCCAGAAAAGGAAGACGTATGAGTGTGTCTTTTTTGTCAGATGTCACAAACGTACATGTTTACATTTTCTCTTCATCTGTACTTTCTTTTCCTCTCTTTATCCTCCCAAGTGGTCTTCAGTTATGTGGAACTCTGCATGGACTGTCTGCATGGATTTCCTCCTCTTATTGTAACCCTAACAACTGTATCCATCAGCTCTCTTACTTACACAGCAATCATGTTGCTGTTTCATTCTGTGGGGTTGTTTCCTCAAGGTTGTTTTTAGTTGATATGAAAAGTTATATGCTGTCACAGACACCGTGCAGCAAGATGTCATACAATTTTACACCCTGACAACTGATATATGGAGTATCCTCAGACTGTTTGGTACTATTGTATGTATAATATCTACACCAAATCATTCATAACATTATGACCACCTTTCTAATATTGTGTAGGTCTCCCTTGCGTCTCCAAAATAGTTGTGACTCATCAGAGAATGGACATGGTCCTTTTCAGGGTGTCCTGTGGTGTCTGGCAACAGAACATTGCCTTTGGGTCCTATGGGTTGAGGGGAGGGGCCTCTGTGGATCATCCCACAGATACTTGATCAGTTTGGGATCTAGTGAATTTGGAGGCCAGGTCAACACCTTTTCATGTTTTTTGTCCGGCTGCATCCTGCTGGGGATCCTGCTGCCAGCAGGGAGTGGCATTGCTATGGGGTGGGGGTGCCTGGTCTGGTCTAGGTGGGTATTACATTACATCCCAGCAGAACATTGCATTGTTACAAGATGGTTAGTTTTATTTACTTCTCCTGTCAGTGGTCATAATGTTATGCCTGATCAGCACAGTACACAAAATTCAGTGAGAATCTGTTTTGTGATGTCACAGTGATACTACAGATTCTATTTTCTTTGTCAACCACATGTCAAATACATGTTTATGATTAGAAAAAGAAGCACATCTTTGGTGTCAGTAGTAATCAAAGTGAATAGAAGATCGGGTGAAATTTGACAGTGTCACAGACACTATTGTTAAAGCACTACTTGTACATATACGAGCATATTTGTTGTTATTTTGCTGTATATTTAATGAATTTATAGACTGTTGTATAATCACACTTCATGTTGGGCTTCAAAAGTCAGTCAGTAGAAACTTTAATGTCACAAAAACAATTGTATTTGTCAAAATGAATACTTTTTAATCCAGCCACATTCTGTTCTCATGACCTCGGCCTTAGTTAAATCAGCAAGCCCCCTGTGTAGCAGTAATGCCTTGGAAAGCAGTCTGAAGTGTGGTTGTAGTAAATCATTTCCCCTGCAGAGGGCAGTAAAACGCCCAGTAGTGTCAAAACTGCCAAAAGAATTCAAAGAAGAAAGAAAGCTGACCCTGATCCCTGCCAGAGGGTTCTCCAACAACTATAAAGTTATTTATATTGACTTTCCATATGAACGAGTTCAAGCACAGAGAAGTCTCTGCTTAGCAGAGAACTTTCTGAACAGCTGAGATGTTGATACAAATTAAAAAAAATATCCTTTCCAGGTACATATTAGGCTGTGCTAGCAAATTCATATCAAATCTAGGTTTTAGTTAGCTGTGCATTCTATATTCTATTAAAAAATCTTCACTCACTGTATGTTTACTACAGCAGTACATTGACATGGTAAATATTGATGATTCGTGCATTCACATGACCTTACTTTCTGTTTGTGGAATAGCCTCATGTCCACATCCACCTTAAAAACAACTTGTTAGAATAACATTTCTTACTTAAGCCTATGCACATCTAGTTTGCAGCTTAGCAGTTCCTGTTGGTTTGTATTAGGAAGGCTAACACATTGACATGGTTTTAGTGGCTAAACTTAAAAAACATAATGTTTTTTCCTCATCTTAAGGCATTTGTAACTGGAAGATGTATGTAAATGGAAAATATCAGAGTATTCCTTACAGCTGCAGACACAATTTCAAGCATAGTGTGTATGGCAGCTGCAAAGAATATATAATATGTCTGTCTTTCTTCAAACCTCGGTCAAATGTTTGCAAATATTTCTTTTGGTTTGTTTCAGCACATGAAAAAGTCATAAATGGGTTATGACACAGGTACTTTAGAGTCCCTTGACTTGTCCTGTGGTTTAGATTAACTGTATTTACAGCGCAAACCTCATCTTGATGTCAGGATGTAGGTTAAAATGAATCCTGAGAGTTATTTGGAAACACTAATTGACCCAGGTTTGTCTGTTTTCCCCCTCCGTGTTTTCAGAGGTTCTTTGTCCCTTCATCCAGGTCTTCTTCATTCTGTCCCCCTAGACTTTTCTTCTCCAGCATCTCTGTCCAGGGCCTGGGTAAATAGTGATTAATCAATTCTCATCTATTAAACTCCTGCGCCTTCTCTTGCTCCATTTTTATCTAGGTCGCGTTCGCACAAGGAGACAGAGCTCGGGCAGCGTCGGGGGAGCCAGTGCATCAGTGGTGGACAGCAGGGGGCGAAGCCGGGCCAAAGTGGTCTCCCAGTCACAGCGTATGTATACACATCTCAGACACACGCTCATACAATCAAGATAAAGCTGAGTCAAAATCTCTTCTATCACATTCGTGCAATCAGTTTCAGCCTTTCACAGCTATAAGCGAGCATACTTCATTACCAGTCTGTCACTCTCATACTGTATTCCAGTGTTATCCTTGTCTGCACTGGCTTGGGCATCATTCTAGATGTCTTGCTGTATCTTGTATGTGATCTTTCAGCACCCTGAAATAAATACCAGTCACTCACAAATCTTGTGTATTTGTGCGTGTGTCTTAATTATACCGCATATGTGTGTGTGTGTGTATTTTGGTCTCTCCACGTATCCTTAAGATCTGTGAGTGATCAGTATGTTGCTATCAGACCCACAGCCACGCAGAGTGCATGATGAGGTGAAACTCAATACATAATCCTTTGTCTCATTTTTAATGTTCTTGATCTCCATCCTGTCCTGCCTATTGCTTCCATCACCCAGGATCCAGATCAGCCAATCCCATCAGTGGTAAGGCCTCAGCTTCATCCAGTCACAAGCCAAGAGCCTCATTCCTAAGTCCGTCCCCGTAGCACACAGACCTCTGCACGTCGTCCTGTTCTTTTAGTGTTATATGTTTTATTTTTTTATCATAAACAATAGCAGCATGCTCCACACATTACATTCATTTTTTTATTTCTGATTTCTGTCCCCCACAGTTTCGGTGCAGTTTGAAACATTGAACGTTTGGAAATGTTTTCTGCCGGCCTTTTTGTTGTCTTTTTTTAGTCTTCTTTTTGAGTATTGAATCATTGTATGTACTGTTGGTGACTGGTGCCAAGGTAAATGTCTCCCACAGCGTAGCTAACTAGGACATGAATATACCCCCTCACCCTGCGTGTCTTGGCTGTAACGTCTGTATTTGATTGTTCAGTGATTCAAATGTAACTCTCTGTATTTTTTTCACTTGTTGTTATGAAGTATTCATTCACTTTCAAATATACAGTAAGTGACATAGGTTTACAGTTAAAATATAAGAATAGCTCCACAGCTTGGTATCTGTTGACACAGGGCCTGTGTGACTTGGCCAAGGTGGCACAACTCCCTGACCCTTATCCCAACCAGTCTCTTGGCCCCTCTGAATATTGTATAACAATGATATATCTTTCTGTGTTTGCTTGTCTTCTCTTTCCTGATAGCTGGCAGTCGCTCCAGCTCCCCAGGCAAGCTGCTTGGCCACAGCAGCTATGGCCGGATCCCTCGAGCCACAGCGTCAGCCTCCACTACACCAGCAGACAAGCGCAGCAGGATCCCTCGCAGCCAGGGCTGCAGTCGAGAGACCAGCCCCAGCCGACTGGGCCTTGGTAAGGCCAGGACTCGCCATGCACAACTTGCACAAGTCATTCAACACTTTTAAATCTCAACTTAAATCATTTTAGTTTTATGTACAGTAGTTTGATATACCAAATGAGGCTTCTAACCTTGCAGGCAATATATAGTTCATTTAATTATTTCCATATGCATCATTACCAGGAGCTAACGGGGCCTACGGAAGTGTACAAAGAAAAAACAAGTGAAACTGGGCTTTCTTGTCTTAACGTCCAGATAAAAAAACAAACTGATATTTCTGTTTTGCTACACAACAGCATTTACACCGATCAGCCACAACATTAAAACCACTAAGAGGAGAAATAAATTTTGACCATCTTGTGACAATTCAATGTTCTTACTGGGAAACTTTTGGACCTACTTAGACATGTAGCACCCACCTAGACCAGACCAAGCAGGACGGGTGTTTCTGGGTGATTGGCTTGAGACAGTATATGCCTGGTTACTAAAAATGGAGGTTGAAATTACAAACATTGGGAAGAAGTTCTTCATGGTTTGATGATCATTGCCTTTAAGGTTCAGTGGAGTGGCCAGCTAAACCCAGCAATCCTTTTTTGTGTGTCCAATGTGTGTTGCAAGTTGTCACAAGCTTGTGTGTTTCTTTGGAGTGCCCAGAATATGTAACCTCTACCAGCAGTGTGCTGTTTGACCAACTCACTCACTCACACTCTTCCCAGTCGCTGCTTCTGTCTCTGTTTTATTGTTTGCCGTTTCCCTTGTTCTCTTCATTTCCTTTTCATATTTCTCAGCTTTTTATTTCTGTCTCTTTGTATATTTTAGGCAAATTAAAAGGAATCAAGAGGACAACTACGCTTATCGACTGCATTATCAGTCGTTTGATTGTCTTTTCCATGTTTTATACTATTTGGCCTGAACTAGATATTCACATTTAGATCAGCTTCTGGCACAGAATTAAGAAATCTGTTGTGGATCATTTCTAATGATTTTTGCTACCGTCCAAACACCTTTTTGCTTACCATCAACACCATTTTAGTGCCTTTACAATCTTTTTGAATATGTTGTTCACTCACTTACAGCCATTCATATTGCTGTAGTGAGCAGTGCATCCTCTTAGGGGCCTCAGTCACAGCTCTGCACTTTCAGTTTCTTCTCTTTATAATATCTTCCCTTCTCTGCTTTCCCATCTCTGTATATCATTCCCACATTCCGCCATGAATGCTCACTGACATTCCCACCTAACTTGTTATCCTGACAGCCAGCCTGTGTGGTAAAGCTCTTCTCCCTGCTGCTCTTCCCTACCGCACGCTAGCCCGGAGCCGCATTCCCCGTCCCAGCATGAGTCAAGGTTGCAGTCGCGACACCAGTCGCGAGAGCAGCCGTGACACCAGCCCCGCTCGGGGCTTCACTCCTCTGGGTGAGTATCGCTTAACTAATAGCTGTCAGGGCTGTTTCTCCAAGTGAGTGTCGCTACTGGACACCAGAGCTACAAGACGCTTACATGAGACTCCCAGCCCGTCTACTGTCTGTTCTCTGTGTTCTTTATGGTACCATGTGAACACTCAACGTCTGCCTGTCTAACTCTGTGCATGCACTAACCGTTTCTCTCTGGGCTTAGAATCAGTTTTTGAGATGGGTATTTTTTTTTTTATTTCATACCATTTCGTTTGGATCAGTGCATCTGAGTTATTTCTATATGAGCTTATGTGGATAAGAGGTGCTTTTAAATGCACATGAAAGATATAGCTTTTTGCACTAAGCAGAAGACAAATGATTGGAACCAAGACAAACATTAGCAGTAATTGCAGCTGTTGCTACTATAGTTCTTCTTCTAAAGCATCCCAGGCATTGATGTCAGCTAAACTCAACTTTATCACCAGTGATTCCAAAAGGCAGTTGTGCAGAAGTATGTAACGAGTCAGAATATTAGAGCTTTGGACCCAGACTTAAACACTGTCTGTGTTTGCAGAGTTTCTTACGAGTTTTTTTCATACATTGCTGTCACAGCTGTTCAGTTACACATTTTAAGTATGACACCATATACCATTGCTGGAAAAGGTCTTTTAATAATAAATGACGTCCGAAATCGGTTTCAGATTGTGCATTTCGACTTCCATGGGTTCCTAAGACAAACAGAGTCATTATTCATGTTATTATTGATACTCCTGGTTTTCCTACTGTGACAGTTCATTGTGTGTTTTGTGGAAAAGGTCCACTGTGTTTTGCACAGTTACATACTGCTTTGACCCCTCTTTAATTTTTGAGTTCTTATTTTACACAAGGGACACAAGGTGGAGTACTTTGTGTGTATAGGTCATGGCACACTCTAAAAATACCGTATATACAAAAGTATTCAGTTATTCACCTTTATGTGGCCAATTACAGTCTCCTGAGCTAAACAGAATTTCTATGGCGGTTCTGCTGTGTTGTGGATTTTACAAAGTTTTGTCCTATAAACGAGAAATAACTTTGGGTCATCTTTCCTTAAATTTGATGTTGTATCCGAAACCTTAAGCCAGTAAATGGCTTCTGAGGATTACGTTAAAGGCTGCTATATAACCAGTAGAGTTCATGTGCACCACTAACCCGCTGGTCCGGATGTTGCCCCACTCTCCTGTCCCCTGCAGCCTCCCGACGTCACTCCCGTTCAACCAGTGCTCTCTCCACAGCCGACCCCCACGGCCAGTCAGGTGACATGCATGCCCAGACCTCACAGCTTCCCCATGCCTCTCAGCAGTCTCCTACCATGTTCTATAATTTGGACTCAGTTATGATCACCAGCTTGTTTCTGTGGTTGTGTTCAGTGGTGATATGGCTGCAGGCAACATCCATCTTCCATTAATTTATGTTCACTCCATAATAGTTCAGAGCTTTTTTATTGAGACTTTCGTCCAACAGAACAGGAATAGGTTTGTACTATATTTGTTAAGCATGTAAACAGAAAAATCACGTGAAGTTGTTTGTTTCCTTAAACACCGCTCAGTGCCTTATATGTGTTTCACTTTGAGATTGTTGTGAATTTTTGATCGCTCTTTTTTTCAGTCCGTCTTATCTAGTGGCATGTGATTTATTTGTAGTTTTGTTATTTAGGGTTTTTTCACCCAGGACGATATTCCTTCACATTTACATGGCTGTATTTGCTGTCATTTGGTTTTGTCATCATTTGAACATTAGCATTTGTGCCTCTTGTTCATTTTTATGGTTTGGTGCATTGATGGTGCTCATTTCCCAGGGAAACAGCACACGGTTGCTGCAACGCCTGTCTGTGCTTTTGCCCAAGTTTGCATTTGGGTTTTCCTTTTGCAACAATTCTACTTTCTTTTTGCTTTTGGTGGTGGCCGACTTTCCCTTTAATGATCTTTTCATTTATTCGTTTATTTATACCGTATTGATTTCTGTTCATATATGTCCAAAGACACTTTATCTTTGTGGTTATAAATTATGGTTGAAAGCAGGTAAGTTATGGTGACCGCACTCATCATGTTTTTGAGGGTCACTCATCAATTTCCTTTACCTTTTCTCCCCTGCTTCTTGTCCAGACCGCTATGGTTTGATTCACCAAGCAAGAATTTCTGCATCAGTTAATGCCATGAGGGTCCTAAACACCGGCACCGAGGTGGAAGCAGCAGTTGCTGATGCACTGGTATGTTGCTGTAAATAAATGTGTTGTTTATAAGAGAAGCACAAGTGAAGAATTTAATGAAGATTGAAAAAAGTTCCATAAGTGCTAGCTTAACTGCTTTTCAAGTACCTCGTTCCTACTGGTAGCAGATACAAGGCTTTTGACATTATCAGTGTGCATTGTTCAAAAATGGTGATTGCAGTTTTATTATTCTGATTTAACAACTTTGTTAAATGCTGAAATAGGGAAAATTAGTCCCTATAAATAGCAATTGCTAACATACACATTGTGCAAATGTTTAGATTAAATTTATGTTTGATTGTTTTACACTGAAAAAAATATATCTACTTTACACATTCTTTTGTTTTAATCTTTATGCAGAATAGTTGAACTATTAGAATTTGTCTGACAATAGATCAATTATTGTGTGAACATGCATCTCCAGAAGGATTGTTGTTATATCTTTAAACCTTCCGTCTTTCCTTTTTTCCTCTTGGTTGTTCCTTACCATTTCAGCTATTAGGAGACTCCAGGAATAAGGTAGTTGGTTATTTTACATACTGTTCCTGTATCCATGCCATCACATACTAATCAAAATCAGAAACAATAATGCAGCTTGGCTTATGATACTGACTTATGACACGGCTCCACAAACCCTTTTATTTATTTGTTATTAAGCTAAGTTTCACCTTAATGCCTTTTTTTGTGATACACTGTGAATGTGTTGAACCTTTCTGATACATTAGTTATTTTCAAAATTTTTCAAATTTTTTATTTTCAAAAATCCATTAAATGAAATGCCCTTCTATTTGACATGTCCCCCACTGCACTGCATTTGTTATCAAGTCCTTTGCTTACTCGTGGCACTGCTTGACTGGCTTTTTTAGAACACACAAACAAAATGATTCTCTAGGTTTTAACTGAAGAATTGCAAATGATATGTGTGTATGTACAAATTAGATTTAGCTAACATCCAACTTAGATGTGAATTTAAAACACAGCAGAGAAAACTGCATGGCTACCAGATGCAACTGACAACCTTAAATCGAAGTGTCTTACCTCATAACTGAGTTTTCATATTTAGCTATCCTGTGTGTCTTTTACACTATGTCCTCCATGTTCTTCTTTCATCAACAGAGGAAGCCGCTGAGGAGAAGGTATGAATCGCCGGGGATGTATTCTGATGACGATGCCAACAGTGATGCATCTAGCGCCTGTTCTGAGCGCTCATATGGCTCACGAAACGGAGGCATCCCCCATTACCTGCGCCAGACGGAGGATGTGGCAGAGGTCCTGAACCACTGTGCCAGCTCTAACTGGTCAGAGAGGAAGGAGGGCCTACTGGGCTTGCAGAACCTCCTGAAGAGCCAAAGAATACTGAGGTAGGATTGGGCTCCTGACTCTGTGTGAAGTTTAATGCCAGACTAGAACTTTTCAGACTTTGACATTTTGTGGTTGCGACGAGGATTTCATCATTTGTTTACATTATTTATTCATTTTACTACAGTCATTCTCTGATGAGTCACAACTGTTTCGAGGAAAATCTACTCTTTAGGAGGACCAGCATTTATGGAATAAAAAGTCAATGAAATGCCAGTCTTCTCTTGTCATACTCTAAATTGTTGTACACTGCGTATGGTAAATGTATTGAATGATAGACATTGAGGAACGCTACCCTGACTTGTTGTCTGGTGTTCACTGTTCATTGCAGTCGAGTTGAGCTCAAGAGACTTTGTGAAATCTTCACAAGGATGTTTGCGGATCCACACAGCAAGGTATAGAAGATTAACTCTACACACTAAAGCAGCATTCTTTACTAATCATACCCAAGTGTAGTGTAAATGCATGGTATCCAAAATACAGCAATAAGTCATGGAGCTCTTGAATGTAATACTCGTTTGCTGTGACTTATCTGGTTCTGATGGAGTGTCTCTTATTGCATGGCCTGCCTTGCTGTGGATTTAACAACAGAGAGTAAGTGTGCTTCTCAGTCCATATTCTACACACACATTCTACACACTCTTTTTGTTTATTTTATTTTATTTTATTTTTTTTTAAAAAGCAGTGCGCTGGCGTAAATGTTTGAATTGTCCACATTTTCTCAGGTGTTCAGCATGTTTCTGGAGACTCTTGTGGACTTCGTCACAGTACACAGGGAGGACCTGCAGGACTGGCTTTTTGTCCTGCTCACCCAGCTGCTGAAGAAGATGGGGGCAGACCTGCTTGGCTCAGTCCAGGCCAAAGTTCAGAAGGCACTGGATGTCACAAGGTTTGAATTGCAAAGCAGAAGATAACTCTGTTAATTTCCAGCAGATCTGGGGGCATTTAATTCTATTGGCAAATAGTTATCCTCTATTTAGGATGGAATGTAAACTGCCGTTATTTGGTGAAATCTTAACCAGTATCAGCTTCGTCATTTTGTGGTCAATTATATGAATGAGCTGACTTCAAACAACACTCCTAAGTGACATTCTGTATGTCTGAAAGATGTCACAGCCACTCACAGAAGAAACTGACTTCCCTTTTCTTTGACTTTGTCAGGGAGTCCTTCCC
>JASGAT010347715.1:0-17284 GCA_030220025.1 Chelon auratus
CAATTTAAAAGTCACCAAGCAGTAGACATAGATCTGTATCAATAAGCTGTTATTTTCTGTTATTTATTGCTGTTATTTTGGACAACTAAGTTTGGCTGAAATGCAAGTAAAACCTAAGCTATGTTTTCAATCACCATGACAACTGCCAAACTTTCACTGACAGCATACGCCATTTCTTTTTTTTTAGTACAGCAGCATCATCAACAGCTTAAGCATTATTGCCGTTTCCATTGATGAGTTCAGGCAAATCAAAGGACTATTAGAAATATTTTAAGAGCTAAAACTATAGACATAATTTGTAAATCACAACCTATGACTTATGTGTGGCATTAACACTTTGTGGAATTGGAAAATCCATTATCAATCTCCCATGTGTCAGTCATTACTATTATTGCATACTGTTCATATCATGTATACTGCATATGCTGCATGTACACTTCACCCAGATGCATGTTAATCTAATTGCCTATTCTTCTCCTGTCCTCCCTTTTCTTCTCTCTCTTGACCCAGCCAGCCTCAAGCTGATGGGTCCCCCATATGTCATGGGTTCTGCTCAAGGTCTTCCGGCTAAAATATTATTATTTTATTATTCTTATTATTATTTGCCCCTGTTGCCTTGGTGCTTGCTCTGAATCTGCCCAGTTTCTGGGTTCTGTAAAGCATCAAGAGACAATTTTGAGTGCTGTTGACACTATTAATACAATTTAATTGAATGTAACCCTTGCAACTTAGTATTTTGGGGACACTGTGCATCAGGCCTTGCCAGTAAATAGAATTCTTAATGCAACCCTGCAATTCAGTCAGCTATTTAGAGGGACATTTCAGTCCTTATTGAAATGAAAATATTCCAACAAGACACGGGTCCCAGTCATAACGATTTTCTTCAGATGCCACATTTTAGTCAACACAAGATGAATTAGTACATGGACCCCCCTCTGATGTGGGTAATTTGGAATTATGGCAGGTCTTATTCATCGCAAATCATGCAGCAAAACTAACATTCAGTAAACATTCCCATGCGTTACAAATGGCTTTTCTTATGTGCAAGAATGTTTCAATGTTTTAGGCACGAGTGTGTGATGATACTGGTTACTTCCTACAGTGTGTCAACAGCGGCACAGGAGATGGGGATGATCATTCATTCATTTGAATGCCCCAGGCACACTTCAACAGTTCTGTTACACTTTGCGAGAAATTGAGGTATGTGAGTTATGGCACACAACCTGAGAGTAATGTGGTGTACCTCTCACACAGCATTTAGCTCTCTGTTCATTATTTGGAATTTGGAATTATTCTCAGTAGATGACAGATGAGTTTTATGTTAGACAGTCTGTAACCCTCCTACACCAGCAGAAACCCAACTTCAGTGTTATTTATAATATGTTTTAATGTAGGCGGTAGAAAGGAGACTCACACATTCACAGTTACAAGCCTGCAGATTCGAATGCAATAACATTGTGGCTGTGTTCCGATCCCAATACTATCAGACTCACTAGCATAGAAAAACAGTTAATATGTCCCTATAGGTAGTATGACCGATGCCAAAAGCACCAACATGTCCTACTCCATCTGGTCTCAGTTTGCAGTGCAAGCCTACTTTCTTTTCTGAATATTCTGACCAAAGTAAAAACCCCAAACAGCAGTTAGTCAATACTACAATACACAAATGCACTGACTCAGGCCCACAGTGTTTTATTTTAAAGGACATTAATTTTGGTTCAGTGCAGAGTTTGTGTGAGTGGGTGAATGTGGATTTAACAAAAAAGATTTTAGCTTTATTATCTAGGAATCACGGACATCTACTGTTTTCTAAAAGTGTCATTTTGAACATTTGTGTCATTTATTTTGTTATTGACCCTTCATATATTTTACAAAATTTTAGAGTGTGTGTTAGTTGACTTTACATATCTTAAAACTGTATACTAAGTGGAGGCACCGACCATCATTTCATTTCTTTGTGTCGTTTGGTCAAAGGTAAAATCAAAACTTATTGATACAACGAACCACAACATTAAAAGAGTCCAGGGCCCTGCTCATAGTGCCATAAGACCAGAAACATATTTGAAATAAACTTATTACTAGCTGCATGGGACAGGTTCTGCACTTATGAAAGGGTGTTAACAAAGTACGTACTTTGAGAGGGCATTGGCAGAATGTACGAAAAGCAAAGAGTTAATGTATGCAATTCACAATGTGTGGCAAGTATCCTCATTCAGTCAAATAGCCAATCTACAGCGTGGTCGACCTTGAATGACACGCTTGGCTCTATCTTCTTAACTGAGCAGACACATCATCTCCGCAGCAGGGTTTCTCCTGTTACCTCCCACCTCGTTTGATACAGACCCGTGATCCCAGACCTTGCAGAACACCATGGGTAATGAAGGCACTGCCAGCTGTGAATTCATTCATAGATCATCTGGTGATTTCATTAATGCATGAAGACTTGCTGGGGAGACCCACACCACGCCCCCGCCCTGCAGGAGAGCATGATTAATGGTGTTCCCCTCAAACTACATCAGTTAGCCACTGCTATCTGGTATTTGTCTTTACAAGATTGTATCGACTTTTGGGAGATGATGCAGAAAATGAACTGTCATGTGCGCAGGAGCTTGCTGAACGAAGGGTGGTAATACCTTCGTTCTTTGGGCGAACAGAACAAGCCTCAGCATGGCAATAGATACCACAGAGGGCTTGTGTAGATGATGCTGCACAGACACCTCCCCGTCCTCTTTCTGTGAGGAGAAATCTTGTTCTGCCCTTAATAAGTGTGGCTCCCTGCTTCTTTTATGGAAATGGGTTTTAACAGAGGTCTCAGTGAGGATATTATAACACACCAAGCTGTTCCACTGTTTGGTTACACCACATAATGGCATCATTATTTCTTCCTTTGCATGCAGATGGAAAATTTACCACCTAACACTGACATCAAGCTTTGTCTTTGTACTCTGCAAATGGCTACTTATAGTCAGATTAACATCTCAGACCAAACAGCCTTTGATTTCAAAGGGGGTTTTCACGTCCCATCTTTGTGGCTTTGACACATTTGCAAAGATTCCAAACAGGCATTTGAAACAACACATTACAAGATTCACTTTATATAATGACATGTTTGTTGTTTATGCACATTTTACTTCAAAGACATTGAATTCACACATTTTAAAATTTGATACGGAGGGAAGAAACTTTGATCTTCCAAATCCGGTGTGACAATGAGTTGCATGGCAATCACAAATCACAAATGAAGCTTTCCCGTTTTCGATCTTGAAGCACAAGGCACATTTTAACTCATGGTTCAGTAACTCGAAAGCTGTATTCAAATATAGACATTTAGAATTTCCAAAAATGAGTCAATATGAGCACATCTATTGTCCTCTTTTTGCTGTGAACCCATACTTAATCTATCTCATACCACCATTCACCCTCTTTCAAGAATTCTTCCCTTTTTGAATCAACTGTTGAAAGGTTGCATTTTTTTCCCCTCCGTCTCTGTAATTCACAGTCAAATCTCAAAACCTAGTCTCTGCCTGGTCTCAGAAGTCATCTACCCGCTATTTTGGGGCAATCTGGAAGAAAGAGATTGCATCAACCAGGCTGATAATGCAAGTTGAGCCCGCGGCTGATTTTCTGTCAGACCAGGGCTGAGGCTATGAGGGAGATCAACAATCAACAACCAGTGGAAGAAGGAGAAAAGGAAGGCAGGCCTCTTATTGAGGCAATTCACATCCACCCGACAGGGGGTAGAGTGACTGCTTTGGGGAGATAATTGTGCCTGGAGAAAATCCAGCTACAGGAACACTTGGAATTTTATCAGCAAATCACCTTCCTCTTTTGCTGATAAGGTGGGATATGAAAACTGGCAAGGTGCAGGTGGGGAGGCTGGGAGTGTCATTACTGGAGGGTCACAGCACATATGATAACCCCACCTATTCCTTATTGCTTTCACTTTGTTTATTCTCTCCACTTGGTTGCGTGCTTGATGAGGTAAACACATTGGTCTCCTGGCTTTTGAAATCAATTGGATTCTGAATTTGTCTCTGCAGGCTCCTGGCGGACCCTGTGGTGCGACTCCGTTACAGGGTCTAGAAGAGGGCTCCGGTTGCCCTCCTTCTCTTTCTTCAAACACTGTAAGAGGGGCTTGTGATTAACCATGACAAAACAGCACTCCTCACTAACTCAAAGGCACAAGCAAAGATGCTGCCACCATCTCTCCTCATCCTGGCTCTTTCTGCTCTCCAACTGTGCTGCAAAGTTGGGCAGAGGCCAGGACTACACAGTTTTTGGATGAGCCCTGTTCCTGCGAGAGACTGTAAAGTAGGTTGAGAGGACAGCCATACACACAAGTCTCTTCCCAAGCTTATGAACATTCTGGAAAATAATTAGTGGGATGCAACCAAGTGTTGTTTTTGACCGTGGCAACCTTCTGTCTCCTATTTACCAAACAGCTTAATTTTACTGCGCATGATGGCTTACTGGTAGATTAACATATTACATTACATACACTTTGCTCATTGGTGCAAAAGGGTTAGGGTTAGAGACAATAACATGATGTAAATCGCAACATGCGGTTACACATTTAACTCAAGTCCAAAGCCAAACAATCAGAAATGAAAATAATCTTCACATATTTAATTTGAGTTCAGTTCAAGGAAAGCTACAGCTTTTTTCTAATGTCATCATCACTGATTAGTTCATTATTCAGTGGCTTAATCAATCAATTTAAATGTCAGAAAACAGTGAAGAAAAGGGACCGAAACTTTATTTGTAAAAGCCAGTACTCTTATTTCAATGCTCAGTGCCCCATCCTGAGATATTCTGTCATATGCAGTTGGTTACAGTTTCCTGACAAATCTGTGAGTGAGCAAATATTCACGGACATGTTTTATCTGGTCCTTGAAATACTTTGACGGAACATTATCTGTGGGCTTTTTTTATTATTTGCGCTTTGCCTCCCTATCTTTCCATGCAGAAGCAAACAGAAATTACCCCGTTTCTAAATTACCCCAAACACATATTTGGAAGTATAGGTTGTTTGTTGGCACCTCTTAATGACCAACAAAAGCAAATACTAAAGGATGTCATTCAACTCTACTGAACAGAGAAAACAAGCCAAAACTCACAATTGAGAAGATGGGCCAAGAATAAAGTTGGGACTTTTGCTCATGATTAATAGATTATCCAAATGTAAGTCAATGTCATCTGCTTTAGAAAAAAGTACCATTAAAAGAGACAGGTTATTCACATCATGAATGGAGTGTGCATTTGTGATGTGCTACAGTGATATTTTATTAATCCTCAAAGCAGGAACGGTCTTCTCATTTGGGGGTCAGACTGTAATGTCAGCGCGGTACCTGACATTATTTGCAAAAGGACATTTCTGCAGGTTGCTGTCAGAAGGGCCTGAACCTAATCCTCCTGGCTGAAGGATCATCTCCTTAATTACCGGGTCACCCTGACACAGAAATGAGGTATGATTTATGAGGGGCATTACACTTTTAAGTGTTCATAACAGTAATAAGAATCCAGGACAGTCAAGGATGATTGCAATTATTTCTGTCATTAGATTGTTTGAAGAGAAAAGGGAACTTTTTAGATCGCTTGTGACGTAGCTAGAACAGCTTTCTACTCAAGGTTACTTCTTCTAGTACTCCTACACACATTATGCACAAGTATATATATCACAAGCACCCACTGGTACATAAGAAAAAAACAACAGCATCAGCATTTAACCATTGCCACAGCCCTGTTTTCCCATAATTCCGTAACCAGTTTGAACTTTCTGAAGTGTTGCTAAACAAAACAAAACAAAATAACCAATAAGGTGCATTCATCAAAATTTTCCCTAAATAATGTGTCCCTGAAGGTGGCGTAAAGGCTACGCAAGCGCATAATAAATTGACAAGAAGAAGTAGAAGTCACACACTGAAAACTGTTAACAACACTTCTAAGGAAAAGAGGAGACAAAACTTTGACTAAAAAGGGAGAATCAGGGAAGCTGCCAACTTGTGATCAAGTTTTATGTTGTCAAGACACGAAGACAAAGAAAATGCAATGAGTCTAAAGCCCAGTCCACATGTAACAATATTAACTCATCGCTCAATGCTTTGTAGCTGACAGTTGGTTGCTAGTGAGCGTTTAAGGTAACTATTTCCAGCCCCACATGTATTAGACTGAAATGAGTACAACATTAAAACATTGCTAGTGTACGGATGGAGCTTGGCTGTGCTTCAGCTGTGAGGGGCCTGATTCACCCACTTTTCTTTTAATTTATGTCTAGTGCAGATATTTTAGACCAAACTTGCACATTATAGATCACCAAGAACTAGCTCAGTGTTCTCTATTTGAGATGCTACTGACACTCTGTCTTGGTTCACCTGACTCTGCCAAGCCCACTATGACTTTGGTTCCATGGTGGTAGGAACCAAAGTTGAGGGCGGTGTTTCCTTGCGGTAAACATTTGATAAACTCATTCACTCCTAATTGCTGTTGCTTCAACTGTGTTGCATCAAAGTTAAGATCAGTTCAACTTAGTGCCTGCCCACTTTGCCAATAATCCCTACTCTCTTCCTGTGCGTACAGCCCCGTAAAGCATGCTGCATGGATCATGCAATAACAACTGGTGCCATACATATGGAAGAAACTATTCTCTAACTTGGTACATCAGAGAAACTTGGAAAACATGTCTCCATCTCCCCTTAAGTGCATAAAGTCTGCCATAAAAGGCAATAACAATGTCAGTCAAGTGGTGTTTTTGTGCAAATTTTTCCAATTTTTGTTGTTTTCATAAACCTTCCTCAAGGTGATACTTCAGAATGCTGACCCAAATACATTATGGAATTGTTCCACAGCACTAACCATGTGTTTATTTTCATGATTTTGGCTGAAACAAGCATTTTCTGCAGTATGACTATGTTTTGGGGGCAAAATGGTAGAAAAAGTGTACACACACAGGTTTATGACATGTAAGNAAACCAAAGAAAAAGAACTATCACACTCTATGTGACCCAGGTCTGTTTTCTGGACATAAAAAATACATGACCTTGTTTAATTTGCCTTTCTGTTCCCTCCTCCAGATTCTTTGGTAGGAGTCCAACAGTGGCTGTGCATTCAAATTAGTCTGATTACTACAGACACTGATAAATAAAGACCTTCAACGGAAAGTCCAACACTGAGCTGACAAGCTTGAATAACTCAAGGTGAGATCAATAGGCGAGGCCCTTTGTACATGAGGCCACTCTCCAGCAAGCTACCCCGAAAAAGCCATTATTTACTGCTCGCTCACGCTGCGACAAATGAACCCAGCATGGGCCCATTAATGTGTAATTAGAGAAAGGAACGAGACAAATATTTAACAACACAAGTGTGTCTGCTCATTAGATAAGCTTCAATAGGGGATTATTAATGGTGTCCCAGTTTAAGTGTGGCAATGAGCTCAGGTTACAAGAGAGAGTTCAAGTGTGACTTATTATTAATTCTTTTTATTTCTTTTTTTTTACTATTACTTTCTTCCTCTAGAAAAGCAAAGAGAGACATGACAATGTTCCACATATTAAAAATAACAACATGATGACACGTTCAATTCCTCAAATATGGCAGTTTTCTTTTCCAAATCTTCCGTTACTGCCAGACACATGTAACAAAGTCTCGACTTGTGTTTTACGCAATGTAATAGATGTTATATCTTTTTTAGCATGGGCGCCGCCATCTTGCCGTTCTATGCCCCATGACGTCAGAGAGTTGGCTGGCTTGGCGATAGTGATAGACAGTGATACAGAGAAGAGAAAGCTAGAGAAAGACAGATAGCGGATCTTTTTTGGTCTGAAAGTAAAAAAAACAGTGAAATATTAAGACTGCAAAATGTAGAGACAGTGAAACACAGATATAGCAAAAGACAGTTAAAGGTGGATGTAGAGGAGCAACAGGACATCAGAAAACAATGGGGAGGTCATTATTGCATTGCCCCTGGATGTAAAAATGAATTGTATGGGTTAAAGGTGAGGGCAAAACAGTCTGTCTCCATAAACTGCCACAAAAATGGAAAACAGTACTGATGCGTTGACCACTGGCTCTGAAGAGTAAGAGCCCTCCGATGGGGAAAAATCATTTGAGTCAGGCAAGTTGGTTTTGCACCGGACCAACAGACTGAAGTCATCCCTTCTATTTTCAATTCCACTGCCTCTAACTTGTCCTTCTACTGTGACAAGAGTGGCACATGCATCAGTCCTCCGCAGGGACGGGGCACTAAAACATGCTAGCAGGCAGGCAGGCAAGGAATAGGTAGGGTATTAGCCAACAAGAAGCAGTTCAAAAAGTCCGGTCTTCATCTTAATCTGCCACAGAAACACAAGTTTTTGGTACGAACATCATCGACTCCAATAAATTTCCACATGAGCGTGTGTTTCCAAACTGCAGCATACGAACCCCTGTTGTCTAATTCTCATCCCAGCGGACAAGCACACGTAGCCTAAATATTACTGTTGCAATATAATCATCGGATGGCAGATCGCTTCAAAATGCTGACTCATCTTTAGCATGTATTTAAATTCATTATGAAAGTAAATACAATAATCACAGTCCACTTAACTGCTAGAAGCTTCACTCTGTATCTGCTATGTGCTGAGAACAATAACAGAAAATCAAAACAGCGATGTATCAGTGATGTGATCTATGGCTGATATTAAAATAGTGGTCCAAGCTGCTTTAAATGTGTTGCAATAAACAGACAGACAAATGAAACAATGTGAGGATGGATGAGTTTTACTCCTTTATTGGTTCTTTGAAGAGAACAGCACACCTGAGGCTGAAAGAGATTTGCTGAGAGACATGTTTTCTCTTTCTGCGTCAGTCTGGATGGCTTTGCCTGGCAGGAGAACATACATAAAGGGTGGTGCATGCATTAACAGAGCTCCAGAATATTAAATTAAATGTATATATTAATACACCTTCGAAATCAAACCTGAGTGGTTCTAACTTTATCAGGAAAAAAACGGACATTGTTATCTCTGTAAACACAGACAGACAAGCTGAGTTCACACTATTTCGATGTGAAATAAGAAAACCTGGTTTCACAGGAAGGCATTAAAGGGGCTGATACCTGGCACTCTCCAGGAATTAACAGAGGCAGTAGTGTTAGAACTCACTGAATTAGGCGCAGACTGAAGGGACTGGTTTCAGTGGGAAAACTGCTCTCCACCCTTCCTCGTGCTGGTCTGATTAAAATTAATGCGGCAGTCTTCTTGGTTTGGCAGTGGTGAAACGTCCTCAGGTGTTGCAATGGTTAATTCATAGGCTGTTTTTTCCCCCCTCATCCCATTCTGTGGTATTTTTAGGGTTTGTTTCTTTTCACCTTGGGAGCATTCCTTCCTGTCCATCCAGTTCTCAGTGGCAGTTGATCATGCTCCACAACATCCCCCATAATCCCTTGCCCTGCTTCCATTTGATGTCATCTTTTCTCGGGGATTAACACAGGTGCCCTGAGGGCTTGCGATAAGCACGTCGTCTTAGAACAACCCAGTCAATGAAAACCTGAATCAGGATACTTAAAAGTTTCACTTACACATCTCCCACGGGAACACACCCACATGTCGGCAGGCACGCAGACACACAAAACACAGTGTACTGAGAACACAGAAAAACACGACCACATCATCGAGTCAATTATTTATTTAGAGTTTTGATAAACCTATGTCAATTACCAAACAAAAAACTACACTTGTGTAATGAGACATTTAGTTGATGGAAATTTGGCAGTTGTCGGCGTGAAATAAAATTGAAATATATAGAATTGCACTTATTATTTATTTATTTTTTTGTATTATTTGCAGTTGCACCTGTCAGCAGCTGAACAGTGAGCCCTAAGGCTAGAGTGTGCAGCACTGTTTGGATAAGAACCATATTCAGTCAATTACACAATGTGGGTTTTTGCAGGAGTCCCCATAGACTGTGGATTTTGAGCATTTGCCAACTTGTCCCGAGAAAGTACTACTGTCTTTACCAGGGCATTTAGGTACTGGAGTAATATTTGACATACATCCTTTTTTCCACCCTCCCAAATGCGAATTAAGCTTGTAAGCCAAATACTTGGTTTAGAAGTTTATCTACTCAACTACAAAAATGAAAAATATCCTAAATTAAGAGAGTTAAAACATATATTTTTGTTCAGGTCAGATAAATGATGAGGATGTAAAAATATCTAATAGACATAAGTGGTTTTGTTTTGTTTTTCATGAAAGAGACCAGCTGACAACAAAACCCAAGAGGAGACAAAATGACATTACAAAACCTAAATGCACAAATGACAAGTAAGTGAAGAAAAGTGAATGACAAGACTTTCAGACAGGCTGTTAAAAGACATGGTGCTTTTATTCTCAAACAAAGCTAACTGCTTGAGTACCAACGCATATGTTTAATGCTTTTCAGAGTTACAGAATGGGAACTCTTTTTCAATTGTGCATCACTGCCAGCTGAAAATGAACTTTTAAGTGAACCATGAGCACAGACAAGTGGCTTGCATGCCCCCGTCAGACAACAACAGAATCAGAAGCAGAGAGCACCAAATATATGCTTAATAAGCACAGAACAGTACGGCATTAATAGAGCACCCTCATGTTTCACCAATTGAATCTGACACCTTGGTCTTCAGTCAATACCCAGCAATCAATACTTGGACCACGCTGAAACCAACATTTTCAGATGATGCCCATTGTAGCAGACAGGATGCCTAACTCTGTCTATTCAGGTCTGTTGCTGTGTGCTTTTGATTGGTCTGTCACCAGCCAATTAGCTGCAGAGTCACTGTAAATACAAGAAGTTCTTGGCTGAGCCATACCCTGACTCTCAGCACATGCACCCTTGTTCCGGGTTACCTGACCTCCATGATTGTTGGAGATATGAGACATTTCTCCTCTGACTTCTGTGCCCTGTGTTTTTAGCTACCATAGTTGTACTTGTAGGTTTTCTGTGCCAGTCCAGTCCTGTGGAACTTCATTGTTCACAGACCACCACTAGCGACCGTGTTGCTTCCTGCGGGCTTCTCCGCTCCTGAGTCCAAATACTGCCTATTGGTATGTCCTTTATGTAATATGATCACTTGTCAGTCACTTGTCTGTAAAAGGATGTTTTAATATGTACCACAGGCGTTGTTGGGGCCTACTGACCTGGAAGCTACACTGCGCGGCTGTGTACGCATTTCCACATGCTGCTGCTTTGACTTATTGGATTGCTCATTTTTGGGCATTGCCTTTGTAAATACCTCCTTTTTTGGCTTGGCCTTTTTGCTTTGGCTTTGCTTTCTCCATCCTTCATCCCTGCTTCGTCTTTTTACCTGATCTGCCTTCGGAACCTGTTTGCCTCTGGGATCCGTTTGCCCGTGGATATGAGCCTTTTAACTACTTTTACCCTTGGGTGTGTTTCACTTTAGAAGCATTTATACTAAAGACGTTTTGGGCATACTGACACAAGCCAACTTATTGTGCTAACCACGTTAGCTGTATTGCTTCCTGTAGATTTTGTTTTAGCTAATTTTATCTTTAATTTCCATTGATTTTGTGTACTGTTGCTGACTTCTTTTGCATGAAGGCACCTTGAGAATTATGTTTATTTAATATGAATAATTTTATTCCTATTAAATTCAGTGTTATTTTGTAGTTCTTTTCTTTGGACTCCCACTGACTTATCTTGTATTTCAGAAGCTGAGGGCCTAAAGTGGTGGTGACTGGGCCTCTGTGGTAGTGGCAGTTCCTCCACTGTGTACCCCCATTTGCTTGTTCATGTGTTTTGGCTTAATGTGTTTGGCGTGACCCTTCCCTGTGTTACCACCTCTTGCTAGCCCTTCTCTCGACCGTTGAGCCTCAGCTCTGAACCAGCTCTTAATGGATGAGCATGTGACAAGTTTTATTGGTACAGAATATTTGGAATTGACTGTTTTTACGGATGGAACCTCGTATCCTGCCTATTTGCACAATGAACCTGAGTGTTTTGTGAGAATTGGTTTATAATTAATAATCCCAGAGTGAAATTCCCATTGTGGCATTGTCGGATTGTTCGATTTCACTTGGGGCAGAAAACCTTAGCCCCACCCCCACCTCTCGCCGCACAAGTATAAATCATTTGTTGTGTCTGAGTCATTGACCTCAGGAGGAGGAAAAACAAAAAGCACACACATATAAACAACGTGACCCATAGAGACAGAGATTCTTGGTGTTGTTTCTCTAACATGAACATCCACCACCATCTCCAGTCCATTCTCCTTCTCTCATTCTTTCACCATTTATGCACAGAAAAGCAGGCTCGTGTGCATCTCTCAGGGGATATGCCACTGCTGAGTTTTGTGTGGTTTACATGTGTACGAAAATTTTTCCTCATTGCACTTCTAATCATTCAAGAGATGGGGCCGGCAGTTTGCAGGGGGAAAAAATAATGAGACGCGCACAAAAAAAGTTAATGAGGTTTTTCCTGTACTGCACCTCTAGAGGCAGGGGTCCGCTTAGCAGCAATATCATTAGACAGGAATTAAACTAGGACTGTTTTGCTGTGCTATCAATTTATGTGCTTTAATTGCATAACCAAACGGCTCTGCCAAAACGAGGCAAGCTGAGGATGCAGCAGAGTGTTGTATACATGAGCGCAATCTTTCTTGCTGTTTCGCTTCCTCCAGACACCCCAAAAATAATCCACGCTGTCATATTTTGTAGGTGTATTTGTTGCAAACTTTTAAACTAGAGCAGACGCAAACTCAGTCCCAAGAGAAGTAATACATTAGCGAACACCCTTTAGCGAGCCAGGGACTGTGTTGTAATAGTATTTTAAAGCACCTGCACTCAGCAATCCATCATGGAGATAGCAATCTCAGTCTGTCCCCTCGTACTGCAACAGACTTGCCGCCATTGCGCGCACACACACACACACACACACAGGTGCCGACATGCACATTTATGCACAAAGTAATTCGGTGCTGCTCGGAAATATAGCGGTATGCAAAAAAAATAATATAAAATGTGTTTTCTCATTACCAGTAACATTAAACGTTATCAGAATGTTTTATCAGCCCGCTTCCAAACTGGAGAGAAATCTAAGCACTGCAGCCCAGGTAAGGCAGAAGGGACTCTGCTCACGATAATGTCATTTAAAAGGAAGGAAGCTGCCCCACTTCTTTTACACACAACTCGTGTCCCCAAAGCTGAAGGTAGTCTACAGCCCTGCCACTTCTCTCAGAAATGTCATGTGCTCTGTAATGTCAGGGAAGATATTTTTGGGCGGATGGCACCTACTTGAATTCCATCCACTGAATAAAAGCGTGTGTGTGTATATACACGTCAGACCAATAATTCAGTGAAACAAAATTGATAGAGATAGGAAACTAGAGAGAGGAAATTCACTGCTATAAAATGTTGACTTATCTTGAAATGGAGTTCATATTTACTCGTGTGATACAGTCTATAAACTGAAAACTGTGGCGTGAAAGTGTGGAAGCAGAGTTGAGATTTTAATATGTTTACTGTTGTTGTGTTTGACAGTATCATCTTGCCATGCCTGCAAAGCCTACTAAGCATAATGTGACTGATTTCTACAGAAGGGGAGTGTTGGGGTGACCACGCGTGGACAAGACACAGACAGAAATCTGACAGAAGATACATCAAAATGAAAAGCAATACAATTTCTTCTAATCTGTTATGTTTTTATTTTGTTTGTTGTGTGCTAGAGTAAAGACACCTTTATTTTTTCCTTTCGCTTCATTCCCTTCCGTTTGATACACTGTATTGATGAAGGCATCCTTTATTCTTAGAACGCTGCCATGCCCGAGTGATGCTTTGTTCATAACTGTGTTAACATTGTCATTTGCCTGACTGCATTAGAAGGAAGTCCTTTCAACTCCAGAAAACAAAAAGCAGGGAGAATAATTTGGGAGTTTTAAACATCCGTCCCCAGCCCGCACACCTCAACGGCACATCGCTATGCCAAACCTTTGTAAGTGAACTTGAGATATCAGGATGGGTGGTGCTGATGCCAGGTGCATACTAAAAATAGTCCTCTCTCATTGGACCCTCTCCTAGGGATGCCATTTTGTCATGCATTATGCATATATGCAAATATGGGACAAGAAAATGGATTACTTGAAAGGGCACCTGTGGTTCCCATCTCAAAGATATACGCAACAGGGGAAATGAAGCGAACTGAGCTATCATTTAGCGGATGCACAGCTGTATGGAGAAGTGGAGAAACACTCTCTCAGACAGTTAAGTAATTCAAAAGTGAGTGAAGACTGATAAATGGGGATGAAATCACAAACCGACTTGAGGCTGTATATGCAGGTATATGGAGAGTGTGCTCATCATTTCCCCTGTTTATTTTCGAGACAATTAGCCTAATTACCTTTGGAATATAAATGAAAGTCGGAGCAGAGTATAGCATCAATCCTTTTTAATCATGTTCATAACAACATGACATAATGTTACAGGGAAAGTATGGGTATGAGTATGAAGCAGGAATAACCTATAGAAAAGATTACAGAAACAACTTTTATCCTTTGACTTCACTTCATATTCATTCATTCATCTTCTGTAACCGCTTGGCCTGGGAGGGGGCTGGAGCCTATCCCAGAGGCGGGTTACACCCTGGACAGATCTCCAGTCTATCGCAGGGCCAACACAGAGAGACAGACAACCATTCTAACTTACGAGGTGAATGGTTTTGAGGAAATCCTTTCACCTCCAGGGAACAAAAAGCAGGGAGAACATTTTGGGAGTTTTAAACATCCATCCTACACGCACACAAAAGGGGTGTTATGTGGTGGGTTTAGGAAGTACTTTTCTAGTATTGTTTGTCAATGTGATGTGGCTTACAAGCCTACAATAGCCATACGTCATTGTTGCTATGGAGAAAAAGTCAGTCAAAAGGACAAATTTAAGCCGTAGCAAATTCATATCAACAATGAGCCACAGCTGAGGAATTCGTCCACAGTAAGCATGAGTCAGAAGATGAACTGAATGAAAGTTTGCAGAACTTTGCTACTCAAATAGTAGCCCAGTTACAGAAAATATATAATTTTGCAATTTGTGTCGTTCCCATGTTGTATTATCAGATCAAACCTAATGTATCATGCTATTACACACACCATTTTTGAAAGCAGGCAAGCAACTGACTGATCAAATTTGAGGACATTGCTCAATAACATCCTTAATTTTCCCAGTAGCCACAAGACAGGCCTGTTTGGCCTTCTACTGATCAAGTTATGGATTGAGATGTGACACTGGTGACGCTCTTCCACCACAAAGAGCTACCTCTACAGTAAAAATACCTGCTCTTCTTATTCAATCTCAAGGTGGCAGACAGCAAAACCTGTCTTAGCCAGCATTTCTCTGCCAGTGTCACTCTGAATCCAGGTTTTTAAATACGTCCATTTCTCGACACCTATTCAGGTACAACATCCCCATGGAATACTCCTGCTCGCCACCGTCATTACGCTGTGTGGCTGCAGCCATTACATTTGCATTCTTGTCTGAAAACACGGCAATTAATTGTTCAAATGTGAATGCAAATTGGACTACAATGCCATTTAGATATAAACATTTATAGACAGCCTAATGTACATTTTATGCCCCAGGTGCTCCTGTAAAATGATAGTACTGAATTAATTCAAATTTCATATATACCTGCCGCCTGTTCTTCCTAATAGGAAGCAGTTCTACAGCTGCATCCTGATATCTTTAGCTTTAGAAGAGTACCGGGAAGATGAATAAGGGTGGTCTCCTGCTGTGAAATAATCCCTCTCCTTCCTGACGAGGATTCATCCCATACAAAGCAAACTGAGGCACACTTTCTTTTATCCTTTCATGTGGGCACAAGAGAGCCACACATAGCCTCCTCTAAAGCGTTGAAAGCAGATGGATGCAGTGTTAGTGCTGAGCAAAGGTGACAGCTCTCAGTCATCCACTCACTGCAGGTGAAATTGGGGTCTCAGTCTTGACTCTGGCGGGGGACCCATGTGACTGGGGCTCAGATTTAGAAAGCCTGAATGACGGCTACATGGAGTCACAGAACAGGGAGTCAAGAAGTCAAGGAGGCTGAGTAAGTTCCTTACTCACACGCATGTTTAAGTGCCTGAGCGGTTACGTGAACTTCATGCACTGATGGCGTGAATAAAAATTGATTCTGTTGTCTCCAAAGAAGCAGTGCAATTATCCCCCGTGTCTCCCTCCATCTGCTGCTTCTTTGTGCTCAAGATGTGCATAGTATATAGTCCGAGTGCTCACTATCAAGTATTTAGCCCATAAGCTTTTGTCTCTTCAGTGGAAGCTATAGAAGCTGATTTCCCTGGCGTCCTCTGCATATGTGGTGCAGAGTGCAATGGCACGCCACGGTATGTTTGTTTGTATGTAGCACAATGAACATCAATTAGGTTTGCTAAGAGGATATTTTAGTCCCTCTGAAAACACCCTACAGGCAACACAGTGTTTTTGTTTTGGTTACTTGTAACTGAATATTAAAGCCAGTGCAGTGATGGTCTATATGGACTTCTGGTGCCAATATCAGTATCAGTATTTAATAGCTTATAAAAAGATTTATAAGATTGAGATTTCTGTACATATCCCTTTACATGTTTTCACGAGTTTTGCCTAAGATATGTACGAATAAAAATAAACATATCAGTACTCAACGTATCTTCTGGTGAATATGTATTGTGGTATCTTGTTATTGGCTGATGCAGTATATACTCGTATAGTGATAAAGTTATAGTTACCAGACTCATTCTTATCAGAATTTGAGTCTGGTAACATGCCATTTGGATTTCATTATGGGGCGCCTTTCAACTGATACAGAGGTTGCATGCAATTGGATAGTCCTACAACCATCCATGCAATTGGATAGTCCTACAACCAATCAGAGCAATCAAGCAAGTATTATGTGACACATGCATCTCGACAAAGTTAGCTGTCCTTTAAAGTTATTTTGAATTCTGAACAGAGCAGGTCTGAATCAAAATTGGGAACTTGGGACTGGCATTCAGGCTACCCTTGATGATATCATGATACATCTTTGAAAACTGATAAATGATTTCTGAATTGCTCAGCAAAATTCCCTGCATCCAGCCACTCAAATCTGAATATTTGCTGCTTTTTGAAACTATTCATTACATTATTACAGGTCCATGTCACCGTGCTTTTAAATATACGTGTTTGTGCTGTTTTTTGACTTAATGTCCTTGTAAAGTTGTGCATTCGTACCAGCAGGCGCTTGTGTGTATGCGTTTGTGTCTACCTGATCTCTAGCCAGCTGTGGCCATTAGCTC
>JASGAT010347719.1:0-14228 GCA_030220025.1 Chelon auratus
TGAAAAGAAATGTCCAAAAAGCATGTCCAAAGTGTCATCTGCCACACACAGATGAGGAGTTGTACAGACTGATGGCTTGGGGTAGGAAAGATTTCCTGTAGCGTACTTTGAGACAACCAAGTTGTCTGAGCCTCCTGGAGAAGGTGCTCCGTTGTCTGTCTATTGTGTGGTGGAGAGGGTGGTCAGGGTTATCCATGATTGATAACAGTTCATGTCAGTGGTTTTAATGTTGTGACTGATCTGTGTATTTTAGAATCAAAAAATGCAAAGGTGAGGGAGGATATGAATGGTACAATGAAGGTAATTAAATACTTATCAATTCTTATCTTGTCTTAATGATAGATAGCCTATGTACGATCTTAATGCAGCAAAACATAGCTGAATGCAAGAGAACTGTCTTCTGCTTGATAACAGGTCGCTATGCTTAAAACCACTCATAACAGGGAATTGATTGCCATTGCGTTTTACTCTGCAATCAGGCCAAAGCATACAGGTGAATATAATGCATTTTACCCGTGTTAAAGTTACACTTAAGACTTGTATTACGGCAATAAACACATCTGCGCATGTTCCGGCTTGTCTGTGTTCCGTGAACTATCTTGGGCTTGTATTATCTTTGACTCGATCATTTAAAACCGGTGACGTCAGCTCATGTCCTACACTATACGGATTAAAGATGGCGCCCTCTCCTGCGCTGAGGTGCTGTAAACGGGCTCTTAACTGGGTACCTGTCTTGTTTATTAACCTGGTCGTTGGCTGGTCTTATTACGCTTATGTTGTGGAGCTCTGTGTCTGTAAGTACGCTTACTTTTTTTTTTTTTTTGAGTATTTAAGCCGTCGCGAGGTGGATGACAGTGTGTTGACAATTTCGAGGTTGCCAAGTTTGATAAGCTATGAAGTGACATTTAAAATCCGTCTGCGCAGTCTAAAGGTGACAATAACAATAATAGTTGATTACTTTCTGACCGTGATATAAATTAATTTCTTTCCGACACAGTAGCATAAGTAACATTTTTATAAAGGGCAACTTTTTATTATTGTTATTATTTCACGTGGTTGTAAGAGGTTGCACTGTCATCAATTAATGATTAACTTAACTAGAAAAGCCGCCTGGAAAGACGGTGCAAAACATTCTCAAACTTATATTTGATTAAACTGTGAATGAATCAAGAAAATGATATCACTCATATTTATACACAAATTTACGGGGTTAAAAATGTCATTCCATAATAAAACTAAAATTAAATAAAAATTTCATGCTGGTTTTTTGTTAACTCTGTAGATTCCGAAGAAACTATATGAAATACGTTTTTAAATAAGCTGTAAAAGATTTTTGTAAATAAATTTGACTTATAACATGCATTTATACTGAGGATATTGTACTATATTAGTTTGGGTAATAATAGGTCAAACATGTTTAGCCCATCCTTTATTTATCCTTTATTGTATGTTAAGGGAGTAGGCCTAATGAGGGTTGGGGAGCAACGGCAATGAAAATACTTTCAAAACTCTTTTTTTTTTTTCAGGATGGGACCATCACATCATCCCCTAAATGGTTTAGTTTACAGCTGCTGTTGTTACACAGCAATTCATTCAATTAAGAAATGGCGATTAAAAGCTTGAAGCATGTTGTTTCTACCAACATTATCTTATCTACTAGAATTACCCAGTCATTATGCAGCACAAAAATTTGGTTTTAAGTGATTAGGATTGGCCCAATGTTTAGAGGAGAGAAAAAGATAGAAACAGGTGAAAACTGTGGCCTTCACGAGTGTCATAAACTGAAATGTCTTGGTCTAACAAAGTTAGAAACTTTTTTTTTGTCTACCTCTGAAATAACTAGGATCAGATAGTGCCAGATATGCAAAGCTACAAAATCCTAAAACACTGAGACACATGATTGGATGCAATTTCTCAATTTGATCATTTGTTTATACAGCAGCAAGCATATTCACAATTTCCTATTTTTGTCACATAATCCGATATTACCAATATTTATTTAGAGTAGACTTGGATTAGTGCTTAAACAATATGAGTATTTTGTATTTCTGTTATTTCATATATGCTGTGACATGTGCTACCATCTCACTTTTGTGAGTGTTTGGTTTCAGGCCTTAATTGATGCTACCAGTGCGGGCATAGTCGTACTGTAGTTATGTCTGTAACTCAGCTGCTGTGGTCAGGACAGGGACATCCCTGCTGCTTAAACAAAGCTCTCTGTTATTGGGTGGGTCACTGCTGGCCGTGCCAGGCTGCTGCCACATGGTGTGAGAATGGAGGTGGTGTGTGTTGTGTGGTGGGGGAGGATGTGTAGTCATGCATTCTTGGGATGCGTGAGAGATGCGTTATGCTCACTAATACGTATTTTCTTTGCCTCCCTTGTGTAGACACAATACCAAATAATGCAGAAAGAAGTAAGTGATACCCGCACACACTGATAATTTCTTCATTCACATTGCTTTTTAATTCACGTTTGATGCTGTTGTTCCATGTTAAAGAATTATTGCGTTGTATAAGAGATCCAGTTCAACTGAAAATAAAACCTTTTCTTTTCTCTCAACAGTCAGCTATTTGGTCATCTTTCATATTTTCCTCTTCATGTTTATATGGGCATACTGGAAGACCATCTGCTCCATACCAGCCAGCCCTTCAAACACAGTAAGTTTGAACAGTTTCTGTCAAAAAATAATGTTTCCCTAAACATCTTTTTTTCTTAGTAAAATATTAAAATCTTGCATACACGTTTACAGTGTATCTTTGGCTTCCTCTGACTTCAGTCCTTTCTCTTTGCATCAGTTCGGTCTTCCCAAAGCAGAGAAGGAGCAGTATGAGAGGGAGGAGCGAGCGGAGAGGCAGCAGGAGATTCTGAAAAAAGTGGCAAAGAATTTACCTGTGTATACACGCACTGCTGGAGGAGGTGAGACTTGCACCACAGCAGCCCACTGTGCTTGGCTTTAACTCCCAGTAGAGCTTTAAAGCAGACCACCAGGGAGAACTCTGTCAACTGACTATTGCACAGCAAACAGAGGAAGAGCACAGGGTGACTTTCTTCATTGTTCAGTCCTTGTTTGCCACATACACCTAGCATTACATAAAGCAGCACACTAGATTGTATCTGCATTGTGTCTTCTCCTTGAGGTTAGTCATGCTAATTATGTAGATTACAACATGTTGCTTACAGAACAGGATGTAAAAGGAGCATTAATTGGACTCAGGTGCACTGTTGGTGCATTGCTGTCTCTATGGTCTCAACCTGACTCATCTGCTAATTAACAGTTATCTGACCTGCTTAGTTTCACAGAGGGATTTAAAAAAAAAAAACATCATAAAACTATACCCTCTAGATTTACAGGATGAATAAAAGATTTAGAGGTGGTTTACAGCGAAAAAATGGACATTTTGGGAGGTCTAGTAAAATATTCAGAATGCACTTAAATATCAGCAACCTCCCATACACTGTGATGGTGCTGTGTTTCATATAAAAGACAATGTGTGGGAAAATGAATAGCTATAGTAATTTTGAATGATCCTGATTTTATTTTCTTTAAATAGCTGTCCGTTACTGCAACTACTGCCAGGTAATCAAACCTGACCGCTGCCATCACTGCTCGACCTGCGAAATGTGAGTAGTATTTAAGTGTATGATATAAGAGAGCCCCCCTTCAATAGCTCATGTATTGTAAGCACCTAACTGGATCAATACAATTTTGATCGTGCATACATGTCCTACACAGTACTGATAGCATGTGTGTTTTCCTTATTCCCCAAGGTGTGTGTTGAAAATGGACCATCACTGCCCCTGGTAACATACATTTAAACTCCTTCATTGTGACATAAATTTAGCTTGCTGTCCTGTCTATAGTTGTATTTACTTCCATAATTATGGCATTGCTGTTATAACTGTTTTACTATTCAATTCAATTCAAATTCAAAATGGGCTTTATTGGCATGAAAGTTTTTTAAAAAACAATATTGCCATTTACGAATTTAGGTCTATTTGAGTATGTTTATGTTCTTTTCAAAAAAAAAAAAAAGGAAAAAAATTCTCATACTGTGCATTCCTGCAGCCAGACTTTTCACTCTCTGTCTGAAATGACTCATTATAGCTCCTGTCTCAGAGAAAGCATAATCTGGTCATAATTTTTATTTTTATTATATAATGAGCAGTTTTAGAATTAAATATAGAAATCTAAGCTGTGTGTTTCTGTCTTTGTTTTAATGTTTCAGGGTGAATAACTGTGTCGGATTCTCAAACTACAAATACTTTGTCCTATTCTTGGCCTACGCTTCACTCTACTGTGTAGTAATTTGTGCAACAGTCGTCCAGTATTTCATCAAATTTTGGACAGTAAGTGCAGAACGTCTGCCTATTCATGCATGTTTACGCTATCTGTGGTTGCAGCTTGTTCCCCATATGATTATCCACATGACTTGCGTCAGCCTTGCGGTTAAAACAATTAACATGCTTCTTTCGACCAGCTGGATAGCAAATGTGTCACTGTGGCGCACGGTGTCATGTAATCAGGGGATCTTCTTTAGAATACCAAGACAATACTTCTTCTCACATAGTCCAGCTGTGAGCTAGTCCAACGTATTATAACAAAACATGCCGTGACAATAATGGATCGTGTCTCATGACTTCCGCTGTACAGTGCAAAACAGAGATGCACTCTGTCTGAGAGTGTGCAAAGAAAAAATTAAATAAATGTTAGAAGCTAATAGGACTTACTGAAAGGTGACATGGGGATACACATGTACTTCCAGACTTTCAAGGCTAACACTATTGTTTTTATTTACTTTTGTCCCTCTAAAGAAACAGCTGCCTGACACACACGCCAAATTCCACATCCTGTTTCTCTTTTTCGTGGCTGCCTTGTTCTTTATCAGCATTGTGTCACTTCTCAGCTACCATCTATGGCTTGTGGGAAAGAACAGGACCACTATAGGTGATTATAAATAAACCTGTGATTTTAATCAATCATTTCTCATTATATTCTTTGAAAATCATGACTACTTTTTGAATTTTTCTTTTCAGAGGCTTTTAGGGCCCCTGTCTTCACAGATGGTCCAGACAAAAATGGATTTTCTCTGGGCTTTAGCCGAAATGTAGCTGAGGTGTTTGGAGACCAAGGGAAATACTGGGTTTTTCCCATTTTCTCAAGGTGAGTCCATTCTGATGTGATAACTGTAGCTATCAATCCTTTCTGTTAAATGAAAAAAATAGAAAGATTAACTCCATAAAACACCCAAAAAGCACGATTAATCTGTCTGAATCCTCAATTTATTCTTGTTCTTTATCCCTGTCTTCCAGTTTGGGAGATGGACATTCCTTTGACACCAGATTGGTACACATTGATCCTGAACAAGCCAACACTATCCTCCAGCAGAATGGCAAAAGGTTAGCATTTTTGTTATTTCTCAGATATTTAATTCCAATTCTTTCAGTTATGTTTGCTTCGCAATAATATGTACCGTGACTTTAATCACAGCCCAAGTGATGGAGAGACCAACCCTTGTGCACTTGGTGACAATGTGCAACACACAGAAGATGACATAAAAAAGAAAACTGGTATGTTGCTGATGCTTTTTCTTCATTATTTCATTTTTATGTCTGTTATACAGCTTAAGAGTTTTTGGGTTTATGAGGTTTCTGGTGAAAAAGGACCTGTTACAGAGAAAATATGCCTGTGGTGGTAATTCTTGTTAACTGAAGACCGTTAAAAATATCCTATCCATGACATAACAAAGATGCCTTTTTCCTTTCAAATCTTTTAATTTCAAAGAACTGTATAAGGAATACAGTGCTTCATTGTAAATATATGTATAAAGAGTTAAAGCAGTACATCCAGTCTCCCCATCTTTTTGCACCAGACCATAGCATAGGAAAAGTCATGTGTGCTTTTTCACAGTTGAGGTATGACTAGTATAAGAAAAATAAGTATATACTTGATCTGCAAAACAAGCAAGCAAAGGATTTTGAGTGGTGTATAGAGCACCACTTGCCTGGCTTCCCAGAGGCAAAGAGAGTCTAGAGAGAGTGTCTGACTAGAAACAAAGATAAAAGAGCTTGAAGCTTTTCAGAGAACCGATGGTATCACTGGTTCCTGCTAAGACAATAGATTGTGAAGCTGAGCCATAGAACATTAAGAGATACTTTATCCCTAATGTGTTTGAAAAAAAGTACCTTTTTAACGGTTTCCCATATGTCTTCACTGTTTCCTTACAGACGGAAGTCAAATAGTGTCTGTGACAATGGAGAGTGAGCCATAGAGGGTATGTATGTGGCCTTGTTATTGAGTTTTTCTTGGTTCCTTCATCTCCTCCTCCTGTCTTTATTTATGCTTTGTTGGCTCTTGCTGCAGGTCGCAGGCACATCCCTAAAGATTTCAACTATGATGCCTTAAACAAGGAGTATCAGCACCTTTACAGGAACCATACTTTAAGCTCATTTTGAGTTTCATTGCAGTCAGTGTATTTATGTACATTAAATGGCTGTCTTTCCAGCACCACAACAAAACTGTTATCATGTCAACAGAGACTACAGCGACCTCGTAGACTGTACCAGTGTGAAGCAAAGGGGGTTTTGTTTTAGTTATTATACATTCAAATAATGTTGTTATTGCATTTGAAAAACTCTGGGAGCCAATCTTTACTGTTTGTTAATTTCTATTGATTAATTGCTTTACACATTTCAACCAGAGATTCATCCTACATCAGTATTAATCAAGCATTTAACTAAACCTTGAATCTGGATCTCTTCGTATGGCAGTGGGACAAAATTGTGAGAAATGTCAATACTGTCAGAGTATGTCATATCTGTTTTTAACTCCAAGCACAGTGCAATTATTATTAAGACCTGACAAGTTTGCAGTTTACATGTTTGAAGAGATGTTCAGGGTCTTTCTGTTTACACTTTTCAGATATTTATTGTTTTTTGCATTGCATATTTTACATACAGATGGCATAAGCGAAAAATGTGAGGACCAAAATTCAGTTCACTCCAAATTTTTTTATTTTTGTTTACAAATCATTATTTATGCAAAAGATTAATGTAAAGGACAGAAAAGTAAAGAAAATATCAGTGAGATTGTAATTGTATATTGCACTATGATTTGTAATGTGTTTACATTGTTTTATAAATCGTCTTTTTTATATATATTTTGATTAGTATTACCACTTTTTGTGTATCTTCATTTCATTAAAAACAAATATTATGTTTGCTCTTTTAGTTTCTCAGATGTTTTCACAGTTTTCAGTCTTTTGCTTTGTGTAATGATATAAATCATTCCTGGTTGACAGTGTCTGGGATTGAATCTTTAATTTATTTGAAAGTTTTACACAAAATGAAACCTCATTTAAAAAAGTTCACGGAGGATTTCACACAAGTCAGGGACGTTTGTGCCACGTTGTCCTTGAGCCTAAACCCTCATAGATAAGGTGGGTTTTATGTACCAGTATATACCAAGGATGAAAGAGTGTCATTACACATGCTGTACTGCTGCCACCTCTTTTATTATATTCCTTTTTAGTGGCCGTGATGCACAGGACAGTGTGGGATTTGCCTGACTGATCAGTGCAGTAGATAACAATTATGTGTGGATATCACTTAGCTGCTTATTTGTGAATGTACTCACAGTAGTTTAATAACTAACTTCACTGACTGAACTTGGATTGTTTTTCCAGCAGGGTGACCATGATCGTCAGAAACAATAAATGTAATGTAAGGAGCTGTAAGGTGTGAGTCTTCATTTTGCACACACTGGTGTGATGAAATATTAACAACTTAGAATAACTCTGCAGAAGAAGGATCTCTTCATACTCAGTTGATTTTAATTTAAGCAGATTCAAGTCAAATGAGATATGTTTGACATGGGTAAAATAACTCTCCCTGAGCAGTGAAATTCTTTACAGAGTTATATCTGTTTTTTTCATGCTATACCTGTCCTGCGTTTGAAGCAAATGTGACAAAATATGAGCAAATCTCTGCATATTTCTTGTCTCAGGAACCAGATGAGCCACCATTTTGGACTAGAGTGAATGTGTTTGTCCTTCATCTTACTGACACTGATGACTCCTGACTTTCCCTGTGCTGCCATTGGTGAATTTTCATTTTTTTATCTTTTAGTGACATTTATTTAATGCATTCCGATATACTTTGGAACAGACAGTCACATTCCTCTCAAGATAAGTTGCAATTTTTATGGCCTTTCAACACCATCGTCTCAGCTGTACTTTGTATTTGGCTCTAAAATCATGTGTTAGCATCTAAGACGCTGAACTATGGTGACACATTGTAGCCTGCTAACCTTCCATCAACATTTAGCTCAAAACACGAGCACAAACATGGTTGTAAATCATTGTAACTGTTATATCTCATGAGTTTATTTGGGCTAATAAATATTCTTGGTTGCCACCCACCCCAAATAAACTTTAATAATAAACTAGGCTTCAAGTGGAGTTTTCTCGGGTAGATCAAATTTAGTGGTGGATCTATACTGCAATAATTACAGAAGAGATGTATGTACTGTATGTGTGAGAAGTATGCAGGCCTAATGCTTTCTTTTGATTTCACCTAAGTAGTCAGTCAGTAGAGGTAGGTAGAGTAGGTTTTCACCTTGGACGGTTGGCAAAAGTTAAGCCCTTCCTCACACAAAAGCACTTTGAGACAGTAATCCATGCCTTCATCACATCTCGGCTGGATTACTGTAACGCACTTTATCTAGGGGTCAGCCAGTCGTCCCTCGCATGTCTCCAGTTGGTCCAGAGTGCTGCTGCTCGCCTCTTAACTGGAGGACGTAAGAGGGAGCACATAACTCCCATTCTGGCCTCCCTCCACTGGCTGCCTCTGCACTTTAGAGTTCATTTTAAGATTCTTTTATTTGCTTTTAAATCTTTAAATGGTCTCGCTCCTCCTTACCTCTCTGAGCTTCTCCACCCTTACACCTCTGCTCTGTGTCTCAGGTCAGCTGATCAGCTGCTCCTAGAGGTACCGAGGTCTTAACGGAAGCTCAGAGGGGACAGAGCTTTCTCTGTTGCTGCTCCCAAATTGTGGAATGACCTACCACTCCACATCAGACAAGCCCCCTCACTGTCCATTTTTAAAACTTGTCTTAAAACCCATTTTTATTCCTTGGCCTTTAACCCAGCATGAGACTCTGTTTTTTCTGCTTTTGTTTAGTGCTTTTATTGTTTTTATTGTTTTTAGTGTTTTATAGTTTTTTATTATTTGTATTGTTTTTAATAGTTTGTCTCACCTATGTATGCACTTTGTTTCAGCTGTGGTTGTTTTTAAAGTGCTTTATAAATAAAATTGAGTTGAGTTGAGTTGAGCTGAGGTATTCATCACATAAGAAAAAAAGAGTTGGTGATCCAGTATGTACAGTGCTCTCTCTCTCCGACTTTATCTGGCAACGGAAATATGACGAGCTGGTAATGAGACTAGATGATTATTAGCCAGGAGAAGTTGAATGACCGTAGGACTGTTCATCTCTCCATAACAGCAGTCGTAAGTGCCTCACTCAACTTCACTTCAGCCATTTGAACCCTATCTGACAACAGATCCATTAAAATGGATTCCTCAGGATTCACTTAGTCCCAAACAAAAGTTATTTTGTCAATTTGTTCCTGCTTCTATTTCATATCAGTATTTCTTGATAGCCTGAGCATGTACTTTGATTATTAGTATATGGACTCCATAAAAGGGTTAGGGATAGAGTTTTGGAAGGACAGTTGAGCTAAACACATTTATTGGTCTTGACTTCATGTCCATTTTATATTAAGAATGCTCCTGACAAATCTATAGGTACTAATAAATTGTGTAGTAGAATGACTGAAAATATCCTCTTTAAGATGTTTTGGACAAAATAGTCTGCAGGAATGATAAAATACAGCTAACGTTTGAAGGACAATCCTATCTCTTCGTGCCAGTTTATGTTCACTGGGAAGGAAACTACACACCCTGTCAAAGTTCACTTCTCTTAACATGCTTGCCCTGTCACCCTTTTTAACGAAAACTCTGACCTTGGTGTTTTTTTAATTATCAATACTTAAGTCTGTGAATGAATGAACAAGTTACTAACGCGCTCTCATAAACATGTGAGCCACACCTGAGAGTCAGTGTAAGAGTGACTGGCAGGCGTGCAAAGACTACATTCACTGCTCAATCTGCTGCTGGATTCAGTGCCATGTAAAGGGGAGGAAGACAGCTTCAGCTGACATTTACAATTACAAACAGCCGACAGTTCTCTTAAACATTTAGGCTACTCGTTTATTTTTTAAGTGGAATATCTGCCCGCCATGGAGGAAGACCTTAACACCACCATTCATCCGGCGTGTTTAGAGCAGCCCCCGCTGGCCATGGACGTGATAAAGCGTAAGTGACCCGCTACAACCTCTGCTGATAATGTTTCCTTAATCAGTTTGACAGCAACAGCTCACTCCATCTTTGATCATATATGAGCCTCTTGTCCAAAACATAACTTAAAGTCCCACAAAAAGAAATTAAATAATCTAATAGTACATGATCTTCAGTCTCTTAGTATAAGAGTAACATAAAAACATTTAAAGCAATGCGACTGGAGGAAACTGAACCGTAAAAGCTGTGCCCTTGTCCATTTTAAGTTCTTAACCAGAATAATACGTAATTTGTGCTTGTGACCTTGTCTCTGTAATCCAAATCTTTCTCTCTCCCTGTTTCCACTCTTATTGTCCTAAATCAGAACTAGATATGTTTGGATTCTGCCTGTACGGCATCCTCACCTTCATGGCCGGTGTGTGCCTGCTGATGTACCTGGAGCTGTGTGTCTATATTTATAAAAATATGCCCTACCCCAAGAAGACCACCATCATTTGGATAAACGGTGCAGCACCAGTAAGCACGCAGGCCAACTTAGATTTTATAATATGCCAGAACTAACCAGAACTAGAAAATGGAACATGTAAAGCAAATCATGCTATATTAATATAAGTCTATTAATGCGGCCAGTGTTGCAATTGTGTTTATTATGGTGTTTCTCTGGTTTAGGTCATTGCCACAATGGCTTGCTTTGGGATGTGGATACCAAAGGCAGTCATGATCACCGACATGACGTCTAACTGGTGTGTTTTCAATAAATCAGTGCAAAGTTATTTTCTCATACGCTAAATTGTTTCTTTCTGTGATTGTTCGAAAGAGGTATCACATTGACAATGTTTTGTCCAGATTCCAGGTTAAATAATGATAAATTGTACCAGCTTGTCACTTTTGAGAGATAAAGCAAAGGCTATTGTTTCTCTCAGGCAGAAGATTAAAAGCAAAGCCTTGTGGGAGCTGAACAGCATTTTTCTATTTTCTATTTGTTATCTTAAAGCTGCCTTGTAAACAGTAGCTAGGTCCCACATCGCTGTGAACTTACTACATCTGTTGTCTTGTCTGACAGATCTGCTGTATCTTTTTCTTACTGGGCAGACAATCACTGGAAATAAGCCTGATATGAATGTTAAAAGCCGTGCAGCTATTCTCCTGGAGATCACTGCATAGTTTAACCTCTTGATGAATCATTACACACACATTGCTACACAGAAAACAGACAGTGATGTCATATTTTAACAAGCAAGCACTGATTTGAAACACATAAAGGTTGCACACTTGAAGACCACAGGGAAAATGAGCTTTTTCAGTTTAAGAACAACAAAAATCAATAGATGATATTCTGTTGCGGTGTATGTGAATCCTTAGCATCAGAAACTGCCTCTTTTAGCTTTTTGACAACTCTCTCATGCAAAATTCCTTCAGCGGCAAGATGTTTGAGTTTTTTGGGCTTTTATGTTCCAGTTTAATGCCTTCACAATTTCTTCAAGCACTAGTTGAGTTTCAGTGAGTGAAAGCTGCGCAGTTCTTGGGGCAGTGCAGCAACCCAAACCATCACCATGCTTTACAGCTGGTATGAGGTTCTCCTGAGCGTTTATTGTCCCATAGCCAACCATCTTTATCTTTGATTTTTCTGTCTTGAGCATATTATTCCAAAAGACTTGGTCTTTTCCCACATGTTCACTGGCAAACTGTAGTTTCGCTGTAACGTTCTTTTTGAGAGCAACAGCTTTTATCTGGCTCTCTATTAGGTCAGATTTGTTAAATCTCTTCCTGGCTGCAGGCTCATGCACTGTGACACCAAGGTTTACCTGCTGAGCCGGTGATGGTATTATGGGGTTTTTGGAGACTTCCATAAACAAATCTGTTCTTGGGCTGAACTTGGTGGGGTGGCCAGTAATGAATAAACTGTCATTTAAGATCTACACTACCTTTCTCCCAGTCAAATTATTTCTTTAAACTAATATAGAGATTTTTAAGAAAATTCTTGATGGATTCACAGACATCCTAATGTTTCATGTATTTATTTATTCATTTATGTATTTTTCTTTTGTTTGGGTATGTCACCTTAATCTGATTAAAAGATAATTAAATATTAGCTTGTCTAGTATAAATAAAATGCACAACATCTGTATAGGATCTTTTTACCTGCACCTGCTACTATGTTAAATTTGGTATTTGGCTATAAATCTAAATCTAAATCTATTTTTGCTGCCTGTAAATACTATGAGGCCTAACCTCTGTTTCTGTCTGTAGCTATTTTGCGATTGTGGTGTACAAGGTCTTGATGCTGATTGTCCAGGAATTCGGGGGCAGCAGTGATTTTGTGGATCGGTTTTCTGGTAAAAAGTTCAAGATCAGCACAGGACCATGCTGCTGCTGCTGCCTCTGTTTACCTCGTGTGCCCATGTCACGGTCAGTATCCCTTTATGTACAAATATGTAAATATTTTTTGTACATAACATATTTGCCTGCCGTATTCTATTTTTTTTTGTATCTTTTTGCATCTTGCACTGTTGTTTCCTGCCGCTGTAACGGCCTAATTTACCCGCGGGAATGAATAAAGTCCTATCTTATCTTATCTTATCTTATCTTAAATATATTACTTCTGGCTTTAAAAACTGAGCTTTTTAAGTTAACCCAACCCCACTCTTATTCACATTCATTATTTACTTTCTATATGACCACACATTGTCGTATAACTGCATGCATTTATAACACTGGTCTTTTTTTGCTTTGGGATTATTCAGGCGAATGTTATTCATGCTGAAGTTAGGTGCTCTTCAGTATTCCATCTTGAAAACGGCGTTTTCTGTCGTCTCCGTAATACTGTGGACAAATGGCTATTTTGATCTTTCTGATGTAAGTCTTTCAGATATTTTCGGATTTGTGTGTCAAGTGTTAAGGGAACATCGCATCAATTATTTTTTTTTTCTTTACTATTTTCAGCTAGAGATCACTGGTACAGCCATTTGGATTAACCCATTCGTTGGTGTTCTCACCGTCATCTCCCTTTGGCCTGTTGCCATCACCTTCATGAACACTAAGAACCTTTTACGCAGCCTCAGTATTGTACCCAAGTATGCTATGTACCAAGTAAGTCTTCATAATAAGCCTCACTGCACTGTCAGTTAAAAAATGAAAATGCTTCACGTTACAGTTTAACAGAAAAAAACTACATTTGAAATGTAGTCCTAAGCCCCACTCTTCCTAAGTTATCATATTTAGACATGCCATATATGCTATGCACTGTGTGACTGATCAAACATTGCGTTTCTTCTTAGCTAGTACTTGTACTGAGTCAGCTGCAGACATCAATCATTAACATCCTGGCCTTGGATGGAACCATCGCCTGCGCGCCTCCCTTCTCTTCTCAGGCTCGTGGATCCAGTAAGAAACGTCTCTGATTGACTTTTAGCATCCGCAGCTCATGACTAAAATTAAATTAATACTGTGTCTCTATCCTACAGTGCTGAGTCAGCAGATAATGATCATGGAGATGTTCATCATCACTCTGTTCAATCGGTATTTGTATCGTCGTAGATATGATACAATTCCCAGTGAAGCACATGACAACGACCAGAACGGCAAAGTTGCCCTGCAGGCTGCTCTCATAGAGCATGATGTCTAAAAAAGGAAACAGTGAATCAGGGGAAGTCAACACTTAACTGATGCATAAGATCAAAAGTTAGTCATTTTATGGTCAAACTTTAGTTCAACATTTTTTTTTATTGGATCCATTGACTACTTTGTTGACTTTCAAAGCTGTGTTTTATATTTTTTTCACAGTGAACTGATATTGAATGTCTCTATTGTGTGGGGGAGACAAATCTACAACTACTTTCTAGTTTTCAAGAATTTTTTTTTTTTTTTTTTTTTA
>JASGAT010347727.1:0-15815 GCA_030220025.1 Chelon auratus
ACTCATAATGGAGACTTATAAGTCACGTAGATTATTAAATGTTTGGTGGTAGACGTCGTTGTTGAACACTGTACAGTAGGCTGACTTTTCAGTTCATTAGGTACACTAATACTAACAGTTCTGCACTAAATCTTGGCTTCATGAGGTTTTTTCTTTGGTAGGTGTTCAACATTTTTGTGTTCAGTTCAATCCAGTTTTACAGCACCACAGGCTGCATCCTCCATAATAATCATACAGTTGAATTGCCACCTTTCTTATGCTGTTTCAAGATAAGCTGAACATTATAACAGTGATGAAGGGAGATTTAGTGCAGGACTGGTATATTACAATGCTTTCATTTTCACCATTGTACCTGCGTGTATTGAGTGTAGGTTTCATGTTCTTTCAACAGCCCTTGTGTGCGATAAATCATAAAGGAGAGCTCTGGCAAGAAGGCATTGTTTGATTTGTCAGCTTGACAATAGCATTTTGTATGAAATGCATCCACTCCCCATGAGAAACCTCCACCACAGCCTCACTTGCTTTCCCACTCTGTCTCTCACACACTCTCTCTGGTTCCCATTTTCTTTGTGAAGTTATTTAGCTAGTTAGTTATTTATTCAGGGGATGTTTCAGCTCTTCAGTTTGGGGCTGAGTTAAGGTCTTGTGTGCTGTGTTGTTTTTTGTTGTTCACTTTTTGTTTTTTTTTGTGACCTCTGGGTTCATCAGGCATCATGCATTGATTGTTGGACGGCTTAGTTTAAGCTTTGCTGTATGTAAATGTAAATGTAATACTCGTTTTTTTGTTCTTTTCTGCATAGCAAAGTCCAAAGGCAACTCCAGTGGCAGTTCCAGGTCACAGAGGATCAACTCTGGACAACAAAGGAATAAAAAACAGGTTGGAGCAACATCCTCTCCCACTAGAGGGCACCGTTCACCAACCTATGACAATTTTTTTTTTTCTTCTTCTGTCTCACACTTCCATTAAACCCTCTAAAACAGCCTTGCTGCAAATGTGTCTGTGATGGCACCTCCCAGGGTTAGTCTTGGAAAACATTCAAAAGAAAAGGGGAGCCGTACTGGTCTGCAGTTTTGTACAAAGCGTGTTGTTACGCTTCTCTGAACCAAACCAGATCTCTGACAGAGCTTTACAGTGTGGACATTTTCCTCGCATACGACGGAAATTCATCTAGTGCGAATGTGGCAAACTGTGCACAGCAGTGTAAGCGACTTTGACACTGTTATTAGCAAAGACTCTTGGACAAAACATTCAGGTTCTCACTCTTTGCCGGGGCTCGTACAGCTGTTGCTAACAAATCGTAATTCCACGACCGAGCTTGAAGATTTGTGTCTATCTGCAGGCAAACTCAACACAACACAGCTGGCTGAACTCAGCCAAAGACCAAAAGAGGCATCACTCTTTGACAGCTCTGTTCAGTGAGAGTAGACCGTTTCTTTAGCTTCAGCACCCAACTCTGTTTCCTTTTATAAAACCATCAGCTTTTGTCCATTGTGGCATTCAAACTTAATTTGTATCAGATTACTACTTTGTGTTTTGACCAAAAACTCATAGGTATTTGGAGCGAGTAGTTATTTGAAAATGTGTGCCATAGTACATATAATGGTATAAGCATTTATTTATTTACTCATGTATATTTCTTTATTTTTGCTCACAGTTACAGTGTTCTCAACCTAGAGATTTAAAATGTGTCTTACAGTTTTAGCTGTCCAGAATTTCAGAATTAGTCCGTAAACAGAAATGCGTTCAAATTATTTACATAAAATAACAGATTTTTTTGAATGATTGAAACGATGATTGATGAAAATGATAAAATTCCACTAATAATAAGGGAATGACAGACTTTATACGGTGCAATATTTGTACAATATCATCTGACTAGACTACTGTACCCTATATGTTTAATATTACCTGTTTATCGTCTTCAGGCATTAACATGTCTCTTCATTTTTTGTCCATGACCCTCATTTTTTTTTTATTTATTTATGTCATGTGTCTTTTAAATTTTTCTGTGGCTTGGCTTCAGGTTCACTCATTCAAATCAATGGGATGTTCATGCATGGTTGCTAATATAACGCATATAATCGCTGCACCTCCTGTCCCAGCCGACAGAAAAAAGGCTGTAGGAGTGTTACATGACACTGTAATTAGTTGGTAATTGTTACCATAATGTTTGTCTCCACAGAATGCTGGTGTGGAAAGTAAAAGCACAGCTGGAGCCTTGTTGGACAAGGGGGCAGAGAAGAGCCCCACCAAAGCCAGGCACCCCCGCAAGGTGGACCTGCGCGCACGCTACTGGGCGTTCCTCTTTGACAACCTGCGTCGGGCCGTGGACGAAATTTATGTGACATGTGAATCGGATCAGAGCGTCCTTGAATGCAAGGTTAGCACGCTTTGTAAGCTTTTAATGAGCAAATAATTTTGGCCCGTGGTAAAAATTTAAGTAACTTTTAGTCCCAGGATTGTGTTTTGGCCATTGTAGATATTAAATGTCATATGACACATGAACACTAGAGGGGGGCATCGAGATCTGAACAAAATTTCTCTCTCACACTTTGCATTCCTCTTGATTTCTGTTTTATGTCAGAGAGGCTCTCTGAAGTCTTGCTGGTGAGACAATGATCACATTTAAGCACACTTTGGCCTGGCTGACTGGAATGAATATTGATAAACGACTGAATATTTTTTGTGAGCCGTGTTTGCATTGGGGCCATTCCAGCTTGTTCTTGGTCCTTTAAATCATTTTCCGTTTTTTTTTGGTGCAGCCCTGGTGTGGCACTACAGTGTTGCTCCAGGGCATGCTAGCATGATACCCCTGTCTTTTATTGATTCTTCTGCCACGCCGCATTATGCTGAGCATGGTTCTGGTGACGGTTTGCGGTCAGTACCGTAGCCCAGTTCCCTGTGGTGTGGTCGGCTTGCTGTCAGTGCCGCAGCACAGCTCCCTGCGGTGTAATAAGCATGCTGTCAGTTGTTCTGTGTCAGACAACCGGCTGCTAGGTGTTGTTTTTTTTTCTTCTCATACCACTGTATCTCTCCACGCTCTAATGCTGTCTAATGGCCATGAAGCTGGGCGCTGTTCATAATCCCCCTTCCCACCCAGCCCGGGCTTAATGGACACTGATAGATGATGGAGTCATCTGGAGGGGAAGCAGAGTGCTCTGATAGCCCCCAGCCACAATCCCCATGTGTAGCTGTGGGCAATCTGCGTTGTGTGCTCTCACACAAATGGCTCGCCATTTTCCACCTAAAAACTTATGAACAGAATCATTATCAGGAAGTCACGGCTAATTCCCTGCCATATCTTTGTTACTGTAATGCGTTATGTAATTTTAAATGAGAAAATAAGTGCTGACCTAATATAATGTGTTTTTCTACTCGGAAATAGTTCCCCCAGCTGAATGATTCATATAAACTTATTAATAATATCTACCGCTTCTTAACCCACAGCCCCCCGACCTAATTACTTCCCATCAACTCTTCCTTAATCCCACTTTTTGATTTATCACCCAGAGAAAGCAGGAAACATGCACAGCAGCCCCGTTCGCTTGTGGCCACTTGAGGTTCAGAATTAGTTTTTCTAATTTATGTAAATGTTTTTCAAGCGAACTAAAACTAGCTGTTTTGGTCTTAAATGGTTTAAATATTTTTTTTTTTTTTAAAAAGTTAATTATTTACCCAAGGTCAGTGACTCTAGTAACCTTGGCTGCACATGTTCATTTGTGTTTCAATGCATGGGCCACAGGCTTTTACTGCTTACTTTATGGCAATGACTCCCGAAGGTTAAACAGTCATCAGTCATTTCTCATGAAACGTTATGGGAGGGTTATATTTAGGTAAGTGTGTCTGTTAACATGCTGAAAGTCACTTTATGACGCTTTCACTCGCTGTTGGTTTATCTGTCAGAGGCGCAGCAAACCTCTCTCCATCTCTGCCTTCATTACCAAATGAACACTGGGCCATCGCTGCCGACTCTGGCGGTTAACCAGCCCTAATCAGCAGACCTGCTGCTGGACACATCTTTCACTTGCTTGACTTGTCTATTAACTAAAAGCACTGTGAAGCTTTACTCTCAATTACCACTCCCTTCACGCTCCCCATCAATCAGTTGTGTCTGTTTCATTAGAGCTCTGGGGAAAATGCTCCACGCAAGCCCACCACCTCTGAATAACTAACACTGACTCACTACAAGTGAACATAATAGACATAATAGAATAATTTGTTATAAGGAATTGCCCTTCTTTGTTCTTCCTTGTTGCTTTTAGTCGAGCGTTAATCTTCACAATTACTTAAAATGTTTGGGCCAGCCCCTGCTTTCTGGCAAAACTCTTAATCTTTGTGAGAATAGTTTGAATTGATCAAGCAGATAGCGCTCTTTAGCACAAACAGTCCCTTAGTAGGAAACACTAGGAGTGAGAAAATATCGTTTATTTTTTCTGACCTTGGAATGGAAATATTCTGAAAATGTCTAGTCACATTTAAGTGAACCTGGTGATTGTTATTGGCCACGTTTTCGTGGACAGTGTTTCTTCAGCCTGATTTAAATCACTCTGATGGGAATGTCCAATGTCACCGTTTACATGGACACCCAACAAAACAAACTGATTGGATACCTTAACATGCCCTAAAACCTCAATCAGAATATACTGTATATTTTCTGACATGCGCAGCAAATATGACGGCATATTCATATGAATGAATTCAGTGTTTCAGATCAAGAGAGACCCATCCTGCCTGCATCAATTACGACTTTGTGAATTTGCTTAAGAACTCATTGTTTTGCTGCATGTTTCCGTCCCTCCTGGACACTCATCACACCGCCTGATGTTTACCTCACATGAGGAAAAAGAAAAAAACGACCAAATCCAGTGTTTACCTGGCTATTGGGCAATAATATTTTTCTGTCCAATGGATTATTATCAGCAGGCTACGTAACAATTGTTCCAACTGAGATGGTTACATGAGGCAGTTTTCTTCTGATGTGGCTGTTATTCGGATTATTAGCGGAATACTAGCATCAATGTAAATGTTGGCATCGTCTAACAACACATACTGAGTGACGAACATGCCGTAGATTCATTAATTTCTAGCTTTTTATTGGTGTTTTAAACTATTCCATCCTTAATGCTTGTGTGATTGTTTTCCATCCTGTTGTATCTGCTGCAGGAGGTGTTGATGATGTTGGACAACTATGTACGGGATTTCAAAGCCCTCATTGACTGGATCCAGCTTCAGGAGAAGTTGGAGAAAACGGACGCCCAGAACAGGTGATCCCGAGTTACTTTCTCTCACTCTCAGTCGGTCCCCGTTTTCAGTTGCTCCCTGCGGCGAAACTGACAGTGCCACTGTCTGGTCCTTGGCTTTGAGTCACAAACAGAATGGATCAATAGCCTTGGCTTTAATCCAAAGAGATCCATGAGTTTATTGGCTTCTCTTTAACACAGTGACCGCTGTAGCCGTAAATTGACTAAGAAATGAAATTCCCAGTGCCACCTCCCAATTTGTTCACTTAAAGCTTAGTGTTAATCAATAAGACAACCTTAAACTTTTGCATACATTGCTACAAGTGAATCAACCATCAAAGTAATTTGACAAATTTGTGAGTCAAGTTTGTGTGTGTTTGCCAACTAGGTATTGTGATCAGTTTTAGTGTTAAGTAATGTATGCTACTCTCACTTTGCTCAGGCCCACATCTTTAGCCTGGGAGGTTCGCAAGATGTCTCCGGGGCGACACGTGATGCCAAGCCCCACAGCAGACAGAATCGTGCCTTCTCCAGGTGCACGTCGTGCCATCAACTTCGGGTAAGCTCTGCCTGTTATTATTTCTAGTCAAACCCCTGTTGGGTTAATTTGCGCTTGTAGGAACCAACACACTTGCATCTGACTAACACCGTCTCATACGGTATCCTGTCATTCGTCAATATTTATAATGATGCACTGTGCCTGTTTTTGAAGAGGTCAGAAAGTGCAGACTGTGGTATTTAGTAAGATAGCCAGTGATTGCTAATGGTAAAGCATTTGTTTAATGCAATTTGTTGAGTCTTTCACTCTTGGGCCACGGAATCAGTGCAAGGTGTAGATGAAAGTGTCAGTTAAAGACTGCTGAAGCATCGGTTCAATATGCTGCTCTGCTCTGAAATCTGATGCCGCAGGAAATGGATATTGATCATCACATAGGCCTGTTGTCCAGTGCAGCCCGGTGCTATCTCAGAGTGGAGAGTACTGGGAGGGGTTAGATAGACATTGTCTAAAGGCCACTTAAGTGTTGTTAGACTGGTAACATGGCAACACAGTAGGAGCTGGGATATCGTAAAGGTTAATATTCTACCTGTTGACAGTCTCGACTTCATTGTGCAGGTGCATTTGTTTCTTCTCATTCACGGTCTTTGTGTGTGTGTCTTAATCAGTGGCCCTCCATCAACTCTGGCTGCAGCCCGGCTCTCTCACACAGGTCCCAGCTGGGCAGACAGAGTGAAGTGCACTCAGTCAGTCTCCAGCTCCAGTCAGCCGCCCACATCCCCGGCAGAAAAACCCGGTAGGAAATCCCTCTAAAAGCCCACTCGAGACTGTACTCAAAAGAAAATGTGGTTTCATCTTCTTGTTGACGTACGGAGTGCCTCCTGTGTTTCCAGGTAAAAAGGATGCAGAGGGCTGGGAGACTGTACAACGAGGGCGCACTGCCAAACCTCGCTCTGCTGCCATAGTTGCCAAGGTCAGTCCTGTCTTGGCTCATGTCACCCCAAAACAGGACATCGTCAAGAGTAAAGAGCCGCATCTGCCGCCGCAGGAAGAGCAACAACCGCTACAACGTCCTGAGTGTCCCCCGGACAAGGACGTGACCCCCACGGACACTGAACAGCAAGTCCCAGCAGAGCCTGACCCCCCAGAGGAGGTCAAAGGTCCAGCAAAAGGGCATATTCTGGAGGTACTAACATTCAGTACCTTGTGAGGTCTTTTTGCTGGAGCTGTCCCAGGATATCAATTATTCACAAAGAGCAGTGTAACTCTAGACCATTTTATCAGCCACATTTGTTTTTGTTTTGGGCTCCATGGTATTCATAGACAGACCATCCAGACAGACATATCAACTTTGAAGCGATTGATTGTACACTGACATTTCAGGCGGCCCATTTTCACTGTCATGAAATAAATACTCAGACAGTGCTTCAAGACACACTTAGCAAGAATGCGTTGCAGTCATCGGTTGATTTGCAGATCAGTATTTCCAATCTATCTGCTTAAGTTAAATCATGACTGGATGTTTAGGGCATGTCAGTGCCAGCTTCCCTGCATGTTTTGTGTTTTTTACCTGTGGGTATTGACTGGTTTGATTTTTGTTCTTTATTGCTCTCATAAATTGCTTGAAATATGCATGTCTTTTAATTGAGTTTGCGTGTGTTTGTGACTGTCGGTGCAGCCCCCAGCAGAGATTGTCCAAGACTCGGGGCAGTGTGTCGACGCACCCTGTGAAGACGCGCCTCCCCCAATAGCAGCCCTCACCCCGTCCCAAGCCCCAGAGCAAACCCCGTCCACAGCAACAGTTCCACCAACAGACATTACACTATCAGACCCAGTCCCTGCTCAGGCCCTCCCCGCACCCCTAGATCCACCCCAGACGGATGGGCTCAGTACACTGTTGGCCTTTGGGGACACTGAGGCTGAGGGGGGCGCGTCACAGGGCATGGCCACATCTGCTCCCGGACAGACTGAGACTCCCATGGCAGCGGTGAAACTGGAGAGTGTGCTGGACCCCACAGAGCTTTCTACTGTGAGTGCTGAGAGATGGCGGAGCAGAGGGAGGGGAGGGCTGGGAAGGCGGGGATCCCCAAGGGTCCTTCAGCGCCTAAACAAAGTCAGTTCAAGAAACCTGCAGACCTAATGTGCTGGCAGGACTGCATAGCTCTGTGTAGTGTTGTTATAATACAGTTCACTGTTAAGAATAGCTGTGAGTAGATGACCTTTGCACTCGAGCTAGCACCCCCAAAAGTATTTGAACGTAATAGAGTAGCTATATTGGTCACTTAAGGTAATATTGTATAAATTAAGAGTTCCACTTGATGACTGATTAGTATATATCTAATTGGAGTGCTGACACATTTTCAGATGGTGAATTAAATCTTCTGTAAAAACTCGAATCTGCAGTGAAGGACATACTTGTTTGCTTAAGATATCGACCAATAACTTTTTAAACTACTTGTACAAAACTCAAGTAAGAGAAAGACTTCCTTATTTACTTAAAAGGTTGCTTTAGAATACTTGTTGCCCAAGAATCATTCCCTTATTATTGCCACGTCATTAAAAATGCATAAACTCACTAAATACTTGATATCCGTCAGTAAACTACAAGCTTTATAAGGCAAAACCATCAGTCCACCATCTCTTCCACCATCTCTTCACCCTCACTGTTAATGTGCCCTGCATGGTTTTTGGATGCTTCCTCACTTGTGATACTTGTGATGATTGTGTGGCACAAACTGTGATAAGGTTGATTTGATATTCCCCTGAATCAGTGACTCATGCACCCATTTACAAATCGCGCCAACTTTACAAAAGCCAAAATATGCGTAAGTGCTTACTTTTAGTACTTTTATTAAGAAATGGATTTCCAATTTTGTTTAAAAATGTTCAACAGCATCCACTCGGTGACCAGAAAAGCAGAACACCTGCTCTATATTTGGTGGTTAAGGAATGCATTATAGTTACAGTTATTGGCTATTATTAGCTATTTGGCAACAGTAGAAATTCCATTGGATTGCATGACAGTATATTCTGGTCACTCGGTGTCCAGTCTGTTGGTTTGAACAACATGCCATTTATGCGAAACGTGTGTGTGAAGTGGAATCTGTGCCATGTGTTCAGCCCCAGTCCATGGCAGAGGTCCTGGCCAAGAAAGAGGAGCTGGCAGACCGACTGGAAAAGGCCAACGAAGAGGCAATCGCCAGCGCCATCGCTGAGGAAGAGCAGTTAACTCGAGAGATTCAGGCTGAGAACAACGAGTTGGAGACCGACAACGAAAGCGACTTTTCTGTAAGTTCAGTCAGGCATATTTATACTTTGAAATTTTTGGTAACTGTGTGAAATTTTATTCACTTTATTGTTAGTTACAAAAAACAAATCTTTACTACAGACAAGCATTGGCAATGGAGGTTGTGGAGCCAATATGGATTGGAGTGATATGCTGGCAGATTATGACGGTATGAAAGGCAACATCTGAAAGGAAGCTCAACTTATTCTATACACGTGGTGACTTTTTATTTTCATTATTTGACTGCCTTGCAGCTCGAGAACCGTGGCGTCAGAGCACCTCGTGGGGGGACATGGTAGAAGAAGAACCTGCTCGGCCTCCTGGACACGGTATCCACATGCATGAGAAATTGTCCTCGCCGTCACGCAAAAGGTACAAAACATTTTCTGTATGAAGTGGCTGGTTGATCACTTATTTATTTATTTTTACCTGCCTACTTAGTTTGTTTTTAATGACACACGTGGAGAGTTTCTCTGCTGTCCAGGAAGTTTCTCTGCTTTCTCTTACGAACACCACTTCAGTCTACTCATTAGCAACCCCTTTACTTTACTCTGACAAGGGTTTAACCCAACATCCTGGGAGTCAAAGTCCCACTTAGTGTCTCTGACCTCTCTTTCTTTTTAGGTTACCACCCAGAATATCTAAACAGGCCCTTGTGTCTGTAAGAGTCTGTGTCTCCTTTACACATTGTTGATAAGGAGAGAGAAAGAGATGAATGATTTGTTTCCATATTTTTGACAGGACCATTGCAGAGTCAAAGAAGAAACATGAGGAGAAACAGCTGAAGGCGCAGCAGCTGAGGGACAAACTCCGGGAGGAAAAGACGCTCAAACTGCAGAAGCTCTTGGAGAGGGTGAGTAAGCTGTGCAGACTTGACGGAAAGCACCCCAAAGAAACTCCGTGCAAGCTAAGCCCAGTCTGGCTCTCAGCGAGAGGTTCTGTCAGCGCAGTGCCCGATAGAATCGCGAAATATTCTAACCCCTTCCAGTCGCATCCAGGCCAGCTGGCCACAGACAGTCGTGAGAGAGACCACTGGCCAAAATCAACAGCCTTTCATGAAGTTTGTTTTTGTACTCCAGGCCATGGCAAGATGAGTGAGTCCTAGGATAAATCAGGTTAACCACATAAATACTTGAAGTGGTGTATGTTCTCATTAATCCCCGCATTGACACGCTGGAGTTGGTAGAAACTGATAGGTCAAGAATTCATTGTCTGGTTTGTCCTTAAGAATGTGCTGCACGGTCTTGTAATTTCACCACTCCTGCTGTCCACGCTTCACTTTGTCTAGGAGAAGGAGGTAAGGAAATGGAAAGAGGAGTTGTTGGAACAGCGACGGAAGATGATGGATGAAAAGCTGCTGCATGCAGAGTTTAAGAGGGAGCTTCAACTCCAGGCGATTGTGAAGAAGGCCCAAGAAGAAGAGGCCAAGGTACATGAGGGGACACCCCTGAAAATCTGTAGCCATGTTCATGTACATTTATCGAATTAAATGGCTTTTACCTTGTGTGTGTTTATAGCCTTGTGCATAAGTGTATGTGTGTGTGTATACAGGTGAATGAAATTGCTTTCATCAACACACTGGAAGCCCAAAATAAGAGGCACGATGCCCTGGCCAAGCTGAGCGAATATGAGCAACGCCTCAATGAACTGCAGGAAGAAAGGCAGAGGAGACAGGAGGAGAAGCAGGCCAGAGACGAGGCTGTGCAGGTGATACAAAACAAACAAACAAACAAACAAACAAAAAAAACAGTTTCAGCGCTTATAGTTGCTCTTATATATTTTTTTTCACACCTGGCTGTGTCTCTGTCCTCCTCTGGTTCCGCTTTAGGAACGTAAACGAGTCCTGGAAGCAGAGCGGCAAGCAAGAGTAGAGGAGCTGCTGATACGGAGAAAGGAGCAGGAGGCTCGCATTGAACAACAGAGGCAGGAAAAAGAGAAGGCTCGAGAAGATGCAGCGCGGGAAAGAGCCAGGTTTGTTGTCCCTAATAATTTCGGGGGGTCCAGAAATATTCGCCTGTTACACTAAATACCCTTATAGGGATGTTGCGGAAAGTGCAAATTTATTAACACTCATAACTCTTGTATGGCTAGACCATGATATGTGACGTATGCCATGCTACAATTGTAGAGTTCTCATGGGACTTTCTGGCTTGGTTTTTGTCCTGACATTCAGTATGGCTTGTGCAGCTATATAAATATACCCAGGTATCTAACTAATTCACTTAAGTTTAATTAATTAAATTAGACACGGGTGGACTCTGTACATGTAGCACGGTAATTAAATCATGTAGGATACGCCTGAATCTGAATAGTTTTGTAAGTTTTTGATAGCTCACCTGGTTTAGCTGGCAAACCATAAACTGATACTTTACCCTCACTGCTGGTTTGATTCCTCCCTGCTCCCTATGCACAGATCAGCCACAACATTAAAACCACTGGCATGAGAAGTAAATAACGTTGACCGTCTTGTGATTGGCAAACTTTTGGACCTGACATTTGTGTGGATGTTATTTAGACATGTACCACCCACCTAGACCAGGCGAGGCACCCCCACCCCATAGCAATGACACTCCTTGATGGCACCAGTCATCCCCAGCAGGATGCAGCCTTACACAGACACACACACAAAAACGGTTTAGGAACAACTCAAGAAACAGGAAAAACAATGCCAAGTGTTGACCTGGCCTCCAAATTCACTAGATCCCAAACTGATCAAGTACCTGTGGGATGAACTGGAACAAGCCTGATCCACAGAGGCCCCTCCTCTCAACCTATAGGACCCAAAGGCCCCCACTAACAACAGTCTGTTGCCAGACACCTCAGGACACCCTCAGAAGGACCATGTCCATTCTCTGATGAGTCACAACTGTTTTGGAGGCACAGGGGAGACATACACTATATTAGGAAGGCGGTCATAATGTTATGCCTGATTGGTGTACTCTCACCTTGCAATTTCCTGTCTCTTCACTGGCACTTTCAAATAAAGGCATAAAACAGTGACTTTGTCTTAAGAAGGGCAGATTCATCCAAATAAAATTAGAATACTTTTACGATGAGATGTAGAGATTCATGGCTGCAAGAGAGAGCGTTCAGATAGCATTCAGATGGTATTCAGATACACTGTCGCTTTTGAATGCTCTTCCTGTAGAGACCGAGAGGAGCGCCTGGCTGCTCTTAGTGCTGCTCAGCAGGAGGCCATGGAGGAGCTACAGAAGAAAATTCAGATGAAGGTGAGTTTATACAATGCTGCCGTGCTTCTTCAACAGACATTGTGCAAGAACCTTGGTTTCCTATATGACCCATGGTTTCCGGGTTCCTTCAATAGCATGATGAGAGCAGCCGCAGGCATATGGAGCAAATCGAGCAGAGGAAAGAGAAGGCTGCTGAGTTCAGCAGTGGTCGACATGCCAACACGGACTACGCCCCCAAGCTGACTCCATATGAACGCAAGAAACAGTGCTCACTGTGTGGAGTCGTGGTATGTAAAATTTCATCAGACCAGTCAGTTGGTGTCCTTAACTTATAAACCGTTTGCTGATCTATACAACAGTACACCATTATTTAACTTGTATTATTGCACAGACATTGGGCGTTGTTCTCCAACCACTCATTTAAGCTATCCCCTGGCATGCTGTGCAGTATGTACAGTATGCAAAAATGCTGACACGAAGGTGATTCAGAGGATTTTTGCAAGAGGGCGCATTTAAATGAGGATATAACTGCACTGAGATTTATGAATGGGCATGATTATGCTTTTTTTTTTTCTTCTGAAGCAACAGGCAACAATCCCAAAAGCAGACCCATTTATCCTTGATTAACTGGTTACCACGACAACAAGGGATGGGCCACCTTGAGTCTTCAGGCCAGGGTGCAGGAGGGAATCTTGTTAAAATGTTAGATGACCTTGGCTGACATCTGACACCAGAGATCACGGATGGGTCAGCAACGAGCACTTTATTTAATGATGTTAAACGCAAACCATCCCAAATGGGCCTGTTTCCAGAAATGGGACAAAAACATTGCCTGCCATACACCTGCCTCTTGCAGTGGCCATTTGTCAAAGCTGCATGACATTTAATTATACATCTATGATTATCTTATATTATAAGTCCACTGTTGTGCCCAACTAGTTGCATTTGCCAAATTAAGCATATTTAAACCATTTTGTAGGGATTGTTTTAATATAATTAAAATCCTAAATAGTCATTGTTGTTGTAAGTTCAATCATAGTCATTTAAAGATGATATACTTACATGCAACTATATGAAAAATTAGCAAAACATCTTTCTATAGTCTTTGTTTTAGACTGAGATTCAGGAGAGGCAGGTCATGTCCTATTGTCTATGTGGTGTATCATTTCACCGGGGTAAAATGGAGCCCCGCTGACCCTTTCCTGCCTCTGTCTCCATTGTGTCCACAGCAGCGACCTCTGACCGCTCTGTTTGTATTTGCAGATCACCTCAGAGGTGCACCTGTTCAGCCACACCAAGGGCAAGAGGCACCAGCAGGCCGTGCGAGACAGTAGCAGCATCCAGGGACGGGAGCTGTCTGATGAGGAGGTGGTGCGTATTGCCCACACCCTGCTGTGAACAAACATCCACTCATTCTGTCAAAGAACACAGCCCCACCGCTGCCTGTGTCATGTAAAAAGACACAGCAGATGTCTTTTATGACGTGGTCATTATTATTGTTTATGCATCCCCTTATACACTGCCACAGCTCTGGTGATGTCTTTGTGGGTTTGCAAATGGGCCTTGAAATGTACACAGTTAAGGTTCAGTGATTCAGTGGAGAGCTTACATCACCCTCTTGTCTCCAGGCTTTTTTTTCCCTTCTTTTTTTTTTTTTTTTGTCATGCACCGCATTTCCATGGGAAGGCAGCTCGTTAATGCTAGCTAACCTCTCAGGCTGCAATATGAGATTGGCTTTTCAGCCAGTGCTCATTGTGAGGCTGACAACTGTTGGTGCTATACGTGGCACCTTTGGCCCCAGCAGCTACTTCATTCAAAGCTTTTTCAGTGGGGAATAATTGATACCCCCGCCTTCTCTTCCTCTAAATCATTTCCTTTACAAATGCAGGTCATTTTTTTTCCTCTCCTGACAGTATGATAAACAATCCAATGGAGAGGAGCACTTCACCAATACAACACTATAAACAGTCCATATATGAACACTACTCTGTTTATATTTCCTATGTGTCTCCTTCCATACAATATAGCTTTAACAGTGACAGCAATGTATAGGCTTTGTTATTGTCAGGACTAATCAGTCAACATTTAAGCCCTCATCCCTGAAATATTCTGCATCTGGCTTAACGTCATACTTTGTCAATATTTATCGCTGAATTTAGCTATTATTCATTGTTATATTGCTAATAGACAAAATGTAGATGTCCGTGCTACTTTTCTTTCTCTGTGCAATAATTAGCTGTTTGGATAGATGTGCCCATTTGTTATTTATATCAAACCTCAACTCGGTGTTCACTATTTCATTCAAACCACCAACTATATTCCAGACTGTGGCTCCATAACTCCTCCTGCAGTGAAAGACTTTTAATTAAAATGAAGATGGTTGGTTCAACTGTGCAGAGGTCGCTCCATAGATTTCAGTGGGAGCTGGCCGCAAATGACCTGCGCCTTCATATTTAGTCATTTTCTCTCATTCTGGGAGACTTGAAAATTAAATTGAAAATACAATGATTATCAACAGGGCTGGATCGATCTATGCGCAGAGGCCTCCAGATTGGGTTCACTCTTTTACTCTACATCTGTTACGGTTTAACACGGCGCAGGTGATAGCCAGCACCCTTCTGACATATTTATTAATCACTTCACATACAGGCTCCTCTAAGGGGAGACTGTTCTTCTGCTCTGCTTGTCTGTAGTGCTTGGCAAGCACGGCCAGTAGAGGGATTACCAGGCTGCTGAGGGTTTCAGAACTGATCACTGAGGCTCAGAAAAATCCTAAAGGGTTTGTCATTGAAGTGGTACTGATAGCCACAAATTGAGAAATATTCAGAGAGAGTGGCAGATGCAGTGAGCATCTCCCACCCTTCACTGTTTCGAGATTCGACTGTTGTCTTGGTATAACAACACAGTTACTGAAAAAAAGCAATCAAGCAAAATGTATTTACATTATATATAGCATAATTTAAATATCGGAGGAAATAATTCAGTGTTCTTCACATAAAAGATTAAGACACTGATAAGATAAAGGGAATAAATTAAAAAATCAAGGGGGGAAAAACAGACCGTGAAGGGTTTTCTGTGTATTTGTGCCATCTGTCTCTGGATGCAGTTCAATACAAAAAATATTATGTTAACCATTGTCGTGCTGGTAACTCAATCCATTGTAGTATCATATCTTATCCCAGGAGCCAACATGAAATACAGCTGTCTGTTTCAGGCCAAATGGAAGCGTACCACTCTCGGGCCTTTGTATGTGACAAAAGAAGCAGTGGATGGACATACCCCATAGAAATTGTATTTGTGTAGACTGCCTTTTAGATCAGTGAAAGGTCAGTTTGTGTCGGGGGAAAGGGAGAGATGTTTATAGTGGTATCACATTTCTCCCACCAGAGGCAATCTGTGGCATTGTGCGGTAGCAGTGCCCTCAGGCCAGCGTCTTTGCTGCTTTGTTACAATGGTTCAGTCGCAGACACCTGTCTGTCAGCCAGTCTGCTCGTCTCAAATGCTCAACGTCTGCGCTGCTTCCGTGTGGGCTATCCTAAAAACTGAAAATCTAATCATGAAATATTTATTTACCAAAGTACTGTAGTCTGTGTGACTACTC